>VZSF01000223.1:498818-803068 GCA_013398295.1 Chionis minor
GGGGGGGGGGGGAAGTCCAAATCAACTTGTCTTTTTGACTGTAACTATTCTCTTTGAACAGACACTAGGGGAAAAGTAAACCGATAATTTTCAGAAGGGGTTAAATATTTCCTCTTCACTTAGGCTCTCTGACTCTTCCCATTCCTATTTTTTCTGTAAAGCTCTTGAGCTCTAGTGCTGCATAGATGTTACTACAAGCTAGAAGTTACTATTTTATTAATAGTCATATCATAACCCAGTTACAGTGTATTTAAACCAGTTTCTTAAACACAAACCATAGAATAATGGTAATCAAAAAACAAGTTTATGAACTACTGTTAACTCTCAGTCTGAAGATGTATTGCAGTAGTGCACCATTAAAATGCCTGCTGTCATGCTGAAATACATCATCAAAGTAGGTCAGGCATGTCTAGTTCTGAGATGGACATATTTCAGAATCTGAATTTCCCTCAGTTAATATAGTTAAGGAATTTGTGGGCTGGGAGAAATAAAAGCTTATATACAAGAGTGATATTTTGTTCCATCAGAGAGTAAAATATGCAAGAAGAAAGCTTTTCTTTTCTTTTTTTTCATAAATGCAGGGAGAAAATGTTGACATCCATCAAAATCATTTGAATTTAGTCTGGGATTTTCAAAAGAACCTGATCTTCTTAAGTGCTCACATCACTGCTTAGGCAGTTTTGAAATCCTTCCTTCATGCACAGAGAAGCTGACAGATTGACAATGTAATGACTCAAATCCTTTATTCACCAAACAAGACCACCACAGGCAAGGGATGGGGCCAAGACTTTTTACTGTTTCTTTTCTGTGCCTCAACTCTCACCTGGAGGGAGTCACTCAGTGACTGAAAGGACATTTTCTCTTCCAAACCAGTACAATCTTCAACCCTTTTATTAGCAAAAAAAGGTAGCCAACATACACAGTTGCCTACAAAAAATAATGAGTTTTAGTGATCCTGACCAGAAGACCATTGTACATGGAAGACTTGGAGATTCGCACAGTGGTTAACCTGAGTAGGAGGAGGCCTGTGCTGTGCAGTGTCCTGCTGCACTACATGTACAGTTTAGCCTTCAGGCCACTGTTGTGCTGCACAAACCCCGTGCCCACAGGGTAACCTCAGCCTGCCCATTGTAGAGGGGGACCCTGCAGGCAACTCCCTCTTGGTTCCAGCAATAACACCTCGTGCATCGCCTTGCCTTTATCTAAAAGTGCAGCAAGTAATTCTCATGCTAACATCCTCTCTGTTTGACAGTAGAAATGATGAATAGAGCTGTTTTCTTGTATGAAAATCCAGTAATAGCTTGAATTACCAAAATGGCATAACCCTTTCTACAGATGGGGTCTGCACAATGTGCTGCAGGCTGGTTGGAAGCACATTTGGTGCTGCACAACTCACGATTCCCAGCATCTGAAGAGACATAAGGCTAAAGAATCATAGAATCACTTTATTTGGAAGAGACCTTTGAGATCACTGAGTCCAATCATAAACCTCACACTGTCAAAACCACCCCTAAACCATGTCCCTCAACACCACATCTACCCGGCTTTTAAATACCTCCAGGGACGGCAATTCCACCACCTCCCTGGGCAGCCTGTTCCAATGCTTGACAACCCTTTCCATGAAAAATTTTTTCCTACTATCCAATCTAAACTTTTGCTGGTATAACTTGAGGGCGATTCCTCTTGTCCCATCACTTGTTCCTTAGGAGAAGAGACCAACCCCCACCTGGCTACACCCTCCTTTCAGGGAGTTGTAGAGAGTGATAAGGTCTCCTCCCAGTCTCCTTTTCTCCAGGCTGAACAACCCCAGTTCCCTCAGCCGCTCCTCAAAAGACTTGTTCCCTAGACCTCTCACCAGCTTTGTTGCCCTTCTCTGGATACGTTCCAGCACCCTAATGTCTCTCCTATACTCTGGCGCCCAAAACTGAACACAGTACTCAAGCTATGGCCTCACCTGGCCACACTATTCTTGATACGTGCCAGGGTGCTGTTGGCCTTCTTGGCCACCTGGGCACACGCTGGCTCACATTCAGCTGGCTGTTGACCAGCACCTCCAGGTCCTTTTCCTTGGGCAGCTTTCCAGCCACTCCTCCCCAAGCCTGTAGCGCTGCCTGGGGTTGTTGTGACCAAAGTGCAGGACCTGGCACTTGGATTTGCTGACCTCAGCCCATCGATCCAGCCTGTCCAGGTCCCTCTGCAGAGCCTTCCTACCCTCAAGCAGATCAACACTCCCGCCTAATTTGGTGTCATCTGCATATTTACTGAGGGTGCACTCGATCCCCTCGTCCAGATCATCAATAAAGATATTAAACAAGACTGGTCCCAAAAGTGAGCCCTGAGGAACAGAATCTATCTAGACTATTCTCTCTTTCATTGTTGTGTCATCTCTAAAAAATAGTATTTTAAACAATAATGTTAAACGATAATTTAAATGATACTTTAATGACACAGACTCTATAGAGTCTGATCTACTTTCTTACATGGCATCATAACAGATTAACACCTCCTGGCACAAAACACTGTTCTTCTGAGGTTCATGATTTGACGACACTTTTCAGCATCACACCTAGGAATTTTATGGAGAACATTTTCAGCAGGAGTCCTATTTTTCTTATGCANTCATTTGAATTTAGTCTGGGATTTTCAAAAGAACCTGATCTTCTTAAGTGCTCACATCACTGCTTAGGCAGTTTTGAAATCCTTCCTTCATGCACAGAGAAGCTGACAGATTGACAATGTAATGACTCAAATCCTTTATTCACCAAACAAGACCACCACAGGCAAGGGATGGGGCCAAGACTTTTTACTGTTTCTTTTCTGTGCCTCAACTCTCACCTGGAGGGAGTCACTCAGTGACTGAAAGGACATTTTCTCTTCCAAACCAGTACAATCTTCAACCCTTTTATTAGCAAAAAAAGGTAGCCAACATACACAGTTGCCTACAAAAAATAATGAGTTTTAGTGATCCTGACCAGAAGACCATTGTACATGGAAGACTTGGAGATTCGCACAGTGGTTAACCTGAGTAGGAGGAGGCCTGTGCTGTGCAGTGTCCTGCTGCACTACATGTACAGTTTAGCCTTCAGGCCACTGTTGTGCTGCACAAACCCCGTGCCCACAGGGTAACCTCAGCCTGCCCATTGTAGAGGGGGACCCTGCAGGCAACTCCCTCTTGGTTCCAGCAATAACACCTCGTGCATCGCCTTGCCTTTATCTAAAAGTGCAGCAAGTAATTCTCATGCTAACATCCTCTCTGTTTGACAGTAGAAATGATGAATAGAGCTGTTTTCTTGTATGAAAATCCAGTAATAGCTTGAATTACCAAAATGGCATAACCCTTTCTACAGATGGGGTCTGCACAATGTGCTGCAGGCTGGTTGGAAGCACATTTGGTGCTGCACAACTCACGATTCCCAGCATCTGAAGAGACATAAGGCTAAAGAATCATAGAATCACTTTATTTGGAAGAGACCTTTGAGATCACTGAGTCCAATCATAAACCTCACACTGTCAAAACCACCCCTAAACCATGTCCCTCAACACCACATCTACCCGGCTTTTAAATACCTCCAGGGACGGCAATTCCACCACCTCCCTGGGCAGCCTGTTCCAATGCTTGACAACCCTTTCCATGAAAAATTTTTTCCTACTATCCAATCTAAACTTTTGCTGGTATAACTTGAGGGCGATTCCTCTTGTCCCATCACTTGTTCCTTAGGAGAAGAGACCAACCCCCACCTGGCTACACCCTCCTTTCAGGGAGTTGTAGAGAGTGATAAGGTCTCCTCCCAGTCTCCTTTTCTCCAGGCTGAACAACCCCAGTTCCCTCAGCCGCTCCTCAAAAGACTTGTTCCCTAGACCTCTCACCAGCTTTGTTGCCCTTCTCTGGATACGTTCCAGCACCCTAATGTCTCTCCTATACTCTGGCGCCCAAAACTGAACACAGTACTCAAGCTATGGCCTCACCTGGCCACACTATTCTTGATACGTGCCAGGGTGCTGTTGGCCTTCTTGGCCACCTGGGCACACGCTGGCTCACATTCAGCTGGCTGTTGACCAGCACCTCCAGGTCCTTTTCCTTGGGCAGCTTTCCAGCCACTCCTCCCCAAGCCTGTAGCGCTGCCTGGGGTTGTTGTGACCAAAGTGCAGGACCTGGCACTTGGATTTGCTGACCTCAGCCCATCGATCCAGCCTGTCCAGGTCCCTCTGCAGAGCCTTCCTACCCTCAAGCAGATCAACACTCCCGCCTAATTTGGTGTCATCTGCATATTTACTGAGGGTGCACTCGATCCCCTCGTCCAGATCATCAATAAAGATATTAAACAAGACTGGTCCCAAAAGTGAGCCCTGAGGAACAGAATCTATCTAGACTATTCTCTCTTTCATTGTTGTGTCATCTCTAAAAAATAGTATTTTAAACAATAATGTTAAACGATAATTTAAATGATACTTTAATGACACAGACTCTATAGAGTCTGATCTACTTTCTTACACGGCATCATAACAGATTAACACCTCCTGGCACAAAACACTGTTCTTCTGAGGTTCATGATTTGACGACACTTTTCAGCATCACACCTAGGAATTTTATGGAGAACATTTTCAGCAGGAGTCCTATTTTTCTTATGCAACATACCTTGCTGTAGAACAAGCATGAAATTACTGGGGGGTGGTGGGGGTGGTGTGTGTGGGTGTGTGGGTGTGTGAGTGTGTGTGTGTTCGAAATGAAGCTCAAATTAAGGGATGCATCAAAAAACTTTGCTCAGACTCTTCTATGAAGCCACATCATCAATCTCTTGTCTTAGACATATGATTCTTACAAGGCAACAAAGCAGTTTCATTTCTGTCTTTCTTGGTGGTGTAAGAAATACAGAAGAGAGCTTAATGATGGAAAGAAAGTGTAAGAAACCTGCCAGACAGAAATTGGCTATGGGTGAAGTTCTGCCTTGAGATTTTTCAGCGGAATCTGTATCCAAATAGGCGAAAATTATACATTGTCATCTGAGACAGAATCAAAAGAGTATTGCAAGTTTTTGTAAGCTTCTAGTTTAAAATAGGTGGTTGGGAGAATACAAGGAAAGCTCAATCACGCCTTATTATACAAAGTCTAATAAAACTCCTGTATTTTCTTTCAAGAACATGGTACAGAGACAGACTAAGGTTTATAGTATAACACCAGAAAGAGCAATGGGCTATGTATCAACACTTCTAATAGAATCCAAATGCGAAATAAGAGATCTCTGCTGAGAAAAGTGAAAAACAAGCAAGCAAACAAAGATACCTGCCAAGTACTTCAGGGAGTATACTAATATTATTCATCTAAGGAGTAATGACTCTTTCTGCCCCAAAGTAGAACTATTCACATACGAAATGTCAGGAAAAGGAAATCTTAAAAATATACCTAAGGGGAGCATTACAACACAAAGTTGTAACTAAGGATGAGATCAGGTCAACCAAAACATCTTGTCCTGAGGCACAGACTTAATGGCTAAGTCTCTCTCTGTATTCTTTTCCACAATACTTTGGTTTTTCCAGTTAAATTGTCAGATACACGCACTTAAAAAAAAAAAAAAAAGAACTGACAGACTCTGCCATTTCCAAGATTTCCTCCATATTTTACTTCTTTATTTTTAGCCAGCAGCTACTGTGTTCTGCAACATAGAATTCTGACAGGGATAGTCTCAGCATAAAAAAAAGAAATGCAACTTATGCATTTTTAAACAAAGAGGTGAAGCAAAAATGAGATGAAAAACAGAAGTAAGTACAAATGAATTCTGAAGATCAGCATTTTTTGAGGAGCTTCAAGAAAGGGAGATAGAACACCTCTGCAGGGACTAAGCTGCATGGTTAGTCCCAGATCCTGAGGGATGGAAAGCTCATAGTTTATGCTTAACTATGCAGTAAAAATAGGCCAAATATGATAGAGTATACAACTCAAAATGAAACTGATGGGAAAAGGTCAGTTTTGCTGACTCCATGACCAAGGCAGACAAAAAAAACACGGCAAAGAATTCAAAACGCTACTTGAAACATTTCTTAAAGTCAGAGCACATAGAAAACAGCCTGTGGACCACAGGTACGGTAAGATAAGAAAGAGTATTTAGGAAAAGAGATAACAATGACAGTGTATAATAACCCCCTTTGCAGTGTTCAAAAACACCAGTCAAGTGTGAAAAATGTGGAAAGAGAATGACTATAGCAGAAGGAATTCTTCATGGGGAATGATGGGCAGTATTACCTCGGAGGCAGCTATCAGTCTGGAGGAAAGCAAACGGACTATTATATTTAATTGAAGCTGGCAACAGGAATTCAGGGCCACATGTTGCTAGAGGTAGAGGTGGTTAAACTGAAAGAGAAGTCAGACTGAACTAAGGTAAAAGAACTTGCATTGACTATGTGGCCTTCAACATGAACTGAGCATAGGCGTGTTAGAATTTCACCTGGGAAGAGTGCCTGTCTGACGGATGTTAAGCATGATCAAGAACTTTCCCTCATTGGAATGGTGCGAAAATGGTATAATTAAGAAAGTGTAAAAAAAAAAAAAAAAATCTTCCAAGGGAAAGGGAATACCTAGCTCAGTGGATAATGTCCAGAATTAGCAGAGCTACCCCATTAATCATACCTCAGGGAATGTCCCACTTGCCCTGGGAATACAACTGAACAAGCTCAAAGCAAGAAATGAAAACTAGCAGAACGTAAACACAATATAGAAAACCAGCGGGGGATTAAAAAAAAATAAAAAATAAAAGGAAAAACAGAACTCTTCATGTCTGTATTGACCTAAAGAAATCAAATCGTTATACAAGAAGTGAATATTTTCCACTCCCTACAAGAGGAAAAATTCCAAAAGAACTAGTTGTTGCCAAATGTTTTCCTATAGCTCTTACATCTGCAGTAGTCTGGCAGGTGTCTTTAAAAACACATAGCACACATACATGGTGCATATTCAATACCCCCTTTCCAATATGCTGTTTTCTCAGACTGCCATTTGGTTTGTGTCCAGCAATCAGGCTGTTTTAGCAGAAAATACACACATTTTTCAAGGTCTGGAGTGTATGAACATCTGTTTTGGTGACATTTTGACATGAAGTGGGTGTAAAGGGGAAAAAGTATATGACCAGAGGCTTCGAACAGTTTTAGAAAGAACTGGTTACAGTTAGGTTAAACAAAAACCTAAATTTCGTTCTACACAAATAGCAGTTCTAAGAGCAATTATTACAGCAAGAGGCCTTGTAAATAACAAACAAGATTAGGGTTATCACAAATATCTCTTGCTTAAAATACAATAAGGGGAACAAAGATTTCCCAAGTATTGCGAATCATGTATGGAAAACTAAGTTTCGTCTAAGGATATCAACCTACAGAAAGAGCTACTAATATGCCACAATGACATGAAATAAAAAATTTAAATTATCTTTTTGTGAAATTTAAATAAGAAAGATCCAGTCTTGAAGGACTCAAGAGTAATCCGCAAATTAACTTGTCCCCAGTTGCTTCTAAAATCACTGACACGGTTCTCCTACTGCAATATGATCAAAGCAGGTCACATAGACTAGCAAACCCGAACATCAGTGTTCTCAAACACATAAGACAGGAGGCTACTCACTTTTAGTCTGTGCATGTAAGAAATTAAATAGTTTGTGGGAAGAACTGATGGACACATAAATACTAGTCGCCCTTGTCCCCATGCAGTGAAATGATAAAATAAGGTTCGTTAAATAAGATCTTACTAAAAAAAGCTGTCCTCTGGTCTTTATTTAGTACTGTTAAACTACAGAAAGGTGCCACCAAGGCATGAGGTGTTACCTGTTGTCATTGTGCTCAGCATAGAACCAGAAACAAGAACAGTAGATATGTTTATCAATAACTTACTAATATATATTTGAAATTCTGCATTGCAGAAATGTGGATCATTAAGTGTTCAGATCATTACATTTACTTGGAAAGAAAGTAGGTATCACCCTACTTTAGGAGCAAAAAGTCAGAAAAGAGCTCTGTTTTGCCAAGGTTCCCACTACGCAGCAATGTCTGTTTCCACATCTAAAGTAACAGTGGCTCCAAAATACCTTTGGGTACATAACTGATGTAATAAAACACCACCTATTCTTTGCTGTCATGATTTAATGACACTTCCAGCCCTAATTTGCTATTAACAACAGGGCATTCTTATGTCTAAAATCCGTTATTTTCTTTAATAAATGAAGAAACACCTTTGCAAATGACAGTCAGGAAAAAAATAGAGACCTGTAATAATGCCTTTACAATTTTACACCCCCACTTTATTAAGGTCCTTTGCACCTAAAAGTTACATCCTTCTTTTCAACTCTTTTTTTCTTTGCCAGATATGTTGTCAGCAGGAGTCAAATATAGGTGTTATGTTCTAAAACCTCACAGCTCCTCCCTTGTAATTAATTCTCGATATCTCTTTCTGGATTAAGATTTTTTTCTGATCCTGAAAGTATTTACCAAAAAACCCCACAATAATAATAGAAGCACAGTGATTCTTTCTAAGAAATTGCTTCATCCTAAGACTTTTTTCCAAAACCTCTTCTAAAGTAACTGGATCATATGAACATCCCCACCGAGTTCTCCCTTTGTTCCTAATGGACTTTTGAAACAGAAAACTCTTTACTCAATACCTGGCTTACTCCTAACATCTTTGAGCCAAAATTAATACCTGTGTTTCAAATAAAATCCCTTTCTTCCTCTCCTTCACCTGTTCCCAGCTACAGTGTCTCACAGCCACAGTCCATTTTCAGTCTCTGTTCAATGAATTATTTCATAGAAAGTTCCCACTTCTCCCACTTCTTCCAAGATCCCTGCTGCTTTTTCACATCAATGTCAAGTGATTCCTTCAGGGCCAGTCCAGTTAGTGCGGATAGCAGCAGCATCTCTCTCACACATGACTAAAATGACATGGGGAGGAGAGAATGAAGAGGAAAATCTCCATGCAAGGCTGACGCATAGGGCTGTCTACATATTTTTCATGACCTATGTGTCTTGCCCAGCCTAAAATCTCAGAAATCAGTCCCTGAGCCCTTCCGTGAGAAGGGGTCTGTATTTGGAATAAGTAAAACCACTTGCTCCAGTGCAGAAAGCAATGTCTAACACTCAACAAGTTAGACCTTCTCATGCTTGAAGACAACATTCTCTTTTCAAGTGCTTAGTCTGGAGTTAAGAATTATGAGGCAAAAATCAGATACATCCAGATAGGTACGCATACCAAAGGGAATCTAAATTGATATAAAGTATGTACAACATTTGAGTATGCTAACTTAAACCAAGAAACTCCTTACAGACAACCTTTACCCACCCTGCAGTGATATGCTCTACGTCTGTAAGCATTGACAATGCGTGCTGAAGATTTACGCTGAAGTAGTGTGGATTCCCTGAAGCTCTGCCTACATTATAAATGCAGTACAATTTGTGGTAAAAATCAAGTTCAGATTTGTGGTTGCCCTCTAAACTACAAATGCTCAGTGAAAACCTTACTTTTTTGTGTTTCTTAGCAAGGGTGTCAGTGGGAAATTGCAGGTGTACGAAACCTGGTCATGGTCCAGCCTGCGTTAGAACCCAAGTAGCATTGAATACCAGATTAAGAGATACTAATTTGGAATCGAGATCCACACATGTTCTTCTTTAAAGCCAATGAAACTAAAAAAATCCCTAAATATCTCATTAATGTGGCCTTATATAGTTTTATTTTACATAACACATTTTTATACTTGTTTTAGATTCCTTAGTTGTTTTCTTCCTACGCAGACACATCATTGCCTGGTTTCTGAGGCTAACTCTTAAACTACAGTCCGACACCATGGTAAAAGAACATAGATAATTTCCTGTAACCAAACAACAAAGATCGTTTCAGGGTTTTTTCCCTCTCATGGGAATACTCTGATTCTAATAGACAAAGGCTAGTTTTCCAGACAGAGAAAACTGGATCATCCAGCATTTTATTAAACCACTTCAGGAAAGAGCTTATGTGGAGGAACAGCTTGGGAGATGGCGACATGGATGAAGCTCACAGATGCTTCCAGTAGCTTTCAGGGAGATTCCAGGGTGAGAGGAAAACAGAGTGTTTAAATTAATACAGATTAGATTCAGGATGTATCATTATGATCATAACATCCCCTTTTCTACAATGGAGGTTGCAGAAACTTCTGCAATAATCTTGGCTCTGAAATTACAACATCTGTCTGAACTGCAGTGTGTCTTAACTACCCTTACACACAAAACCCACCAAAAACCCTCCACAGTTGTCCTCTGCTGTTTCCTTGACTAGCCACAATAAACCACAGTTATCCAAAACAAAAAGATTTCTGTGGAAGTTAGGCAGTTAAACACCTCTAAAAGCATTTCCTGACTTCTTTTCCTCTCCCTGACTTTCATCTAATTAACTGCTAGAGCTAGTTTTCTACTTAACTTCAGAGGAACTAAACAGATATGAGCAATCAAGAGGAGATTAATAGCCATTCGCATTTGGTTGCGTGACTCTTCCAGAGCTACTATAAACATTTATGTCTGGTTTTGTAATGATCGCTCACTGCTAAGGTTTGGGGTGTGAAAAAAAAAGGATCAGTTTTTATATTACACTTAAATACTCAGCATCCAGAAATAATTCTTTCTGGTTTCTGTAGCAACAAAAATAAAGGAGAAGATACTGTGCTTGATATGGAAGATGTTTAAATCTGCCCAGGTTACTGAGCAGCAATGAGGTACCACGTATTTAAAAAAAAAAAAAAAAAAAAAAAAAACACCAGAAAGAAAAAGAAAAAAAGACAGCAAGAGGGAGCAAGAGAGGCAGAAGGGGAGGAAGACTTTCCATTTTAACATTTTAGAAGTGTACATGCTCTTTGGCATGAGAATTACTTCTCTGAGCTGATGAGGTGAGTCACTGGTTTTTTTCCTTAGAACGAGTTCTTTGTAGCAAAGACAAAACACTTCACCCTTAACAAAAATGACCCAGAATATCCGCTAATATTTAATGTACTTATTGGCATAGATCTCAAGTAAGCACCCTGCTAGAAATCACTGGTTAGATATAATGTAGGAAAATGAGTACTTTGAGCAGTTTCTGCCAATATATTTCTTACACAACTTAATGTGCAAACATCGCTGGCCCATTACTGTTAAGAAATGAGGAATTTTAAGGACTATTAAACACTCTGCAAATAGATCAGCTTAAAGTTATTCAGCACAGGTGTTCTTATAATTAGGTAACATTGGAAAAATGTAATGTTCAACGGTCCTTGTACTTTGCCCTTCTTCCTGTGTAGGAATGAATATTACCATTCATAATTAACCCAAATCTCTGTTCCAATAGAAATAAACATTGAGTGTAAACCAGTAATGCTTTATTTTTATAGTTTTTTAAACTAATATTTTTAATAATTGATTGTATATTATTTAGTTCATACTTACAATTACTAACTTTTACTGGAAACAAAAGTGCTAAGATACTGGGAAGAGCCTGCTGGGGTTTTATGCATTTCATCTGACCAGAATGGAACCAGGAAGCCCAGGAAATTTTACTGGTTTGTGTTAACTAGTATGACCTTTTTATTCCAAAGGACCGAGGTTAGTCTCTGAGATATTATAAAGGTTATTAGAGGTTCTTTTTTAAAAAAAAAAATTAAAAAAATTAATCACATGATGATCCCATGCAGAGAAACCTAGAATTGGTGGTTTTAATGGGCCTTGACAGTAGCCACAAGGTCTAACAAAAATTCTGGACCTACAATGTTGGTGAATATTCGACAAATATTCTGCGAACTTGCTTCCAGACAGCAAAAGTTTCAATGGATTTACAAACATATCTCTGTTTGTTCAAGTATACTTATCCATTACAGTTATTTACTTATTAAACAGCTACCTAGGCAGGTGCCATTCACCGAGATAAAATGGTTTCTGTCTCGAACAGTTTATAATGTGCGAGTTGTCATTCTGGTGAAAGGATGACTAGTAACGTTATTTAATCAAGGGAGTAGCTATATCCTGGGAATTCTTATGGGACTGTGAGATTAAATTATTTATCTGTGCAAAGGTACAGCTACCCTGCAAAAATATACATTCAAAAGAGAATATATGCAAATTAATTCCACATGAAAGACTAAAAAGGCTTTCATTCTTTGTTTTGTAATTCAGTAGGAGAGGTTGATGGTGGCATTGGGGGGGGTGAGGGTGAGTATCTGTTACACAGCTTTGATAGCTGTTAAAGGAGGAAATTACCTGTACCTAATACATGTGTTACCAAGTAAAAACATTTTTCTCTGCATATGTCTGATATTCTGCAATTCAAAACTACATTTAAAGATACTGGAAGCCGTCAAACAAAACAAGAAAAAGTGAAAATAAACAGAGAGAAACCCAAGCAGTAACTATACACTTGTACACTCCTGTGTTTAAAGATCCAATAAAGAGTCTAGAGACCTTACTTGAGTTTCGGGGCGAAGGTATTGGATTGTTTCTTCACTCCAACATCTGTTAATGTAAACTCACCAAGCGTTAGCATAAGATTCCCCTGTATCCCAGACAGTGAGGGTATGAGAATGCAGCCTGGGAGTCATAGGGGAAAGAAATGAGTGTGTATGTATGCTCATGTGGAATATAACATACTCATATATACTGCAGTACATTTAATCATGTATATTCTATTGGGAACACAAATAGTGTAAAGAAAAAAATTTTTGAAGTGATGTGATATACAAGAAAATCTTCAAGTAATGCTTCAAGATATGCTTCTCGACAAAGTCCTGTGCTGGAAGAAATACATAGGATTGTCCATCCATCTGTCCAAAGCCATATCTTATAATGCCTCCTGCTTCTGACCCTGGCAGTCTGTGTTACCAGGGGACCTTAGAGGATATGACTATCCCAATCAAGACATGTGAGAGAATAAAAATAAGAGGAATAACACCTTGATGTTGGAAATGTATACATTTTTTCCTCACACTTATCACTTAAACATTTTTTTTTCTGAGTTTTGGGGTTTGTTGTTTTGGGTTTTTGGGTTTTTTTTAATATAGAAAAGAAAAGGAAATGGCAGGGTATCTCACACCGATGTGAGAACACTTAAAAGCTCTGCTTAGTGAAAATTAAACTGGTTCACACACATCTTTGGTTTTAGTTATGCTTTCATGAAGTGTAAGAGATTTCAAGAAAGTAAGTTTTCCTACAGTTATAATATAAATCATAAACAATCCCCTGGAAACCAGTGAAGTTTCTTCTGTGTGAAGACAGGATGTGAAAGATGATGCAGACAAATAATTTGCAAATAGATGAATATCCACACTTGTGAAATTCATGAAATTCATATTAGAATTCTGAGAACAATATGTAGACAAAATATATATCAAGGGGAGAAAATCATAAAAGGCAATATTCTGTTCAGTTAAACACTAAGAGAGAAATCATCTCACTGAAGGATAAACGTGATTACAGAACCCACAAGCAGTGGGTTTTGTAAACTTTATGGACTAAAACCATTTGACTTCCTGCAATATACTTGTGAAATTTAACTAAGCAGTTAGGTTTCAAGACCAAAACAGTTTGCAAGAAACTGAAGACTCACGTTATTTATTATCCCCAAGCACTTCACTTCATAAAAGTCTCAGAGTGGTTCACAAGGAGGTACACTTTTTAAAATACAGATTCTGTTCTTACAGAGTGAAATAATCTGTATTTTTCAACCACAGACATATTACTGAGAACTCAAAACTTTAGGATGGAGGGGAGAAAAGGGAAACCCATGATAAATTTTTGAAAACAAGAGAAAGATCTATTAGATATTTAAAAGAAAAAAACTAAATATTTTTATGTAGTTTGGAAGGATAATTAATGATGATTCAGACACCCTCAAATTGTATTACCATTATCATTAATACACTAATCAACCACGTGATACAGCACCAAATAACACTTTTTTAAAGAAAGTATTCAGTTAGCTCAAACAGCAGCCTCTTTCCCTTTCTGTGCAAACACTATAGCAATAAAATCATACCCGTGTGGTGTTAAATAGAAATTTAATGGAATTAGGAGGAGATTTGGGGTTTGCCATGTATACAGTAAACCAGACCTGTTGATGGGAAAAGAACATTTATTTCCCATCCTGATTACATCAGCTGGCTTGCAGGACGGTGGAGGGGGGCAACTGTTTCTTTGTCTTGCTTTTTTTACATGTGAACTTATTTTCCTGCGATAAGCAGTGCTTGTTACCTCATGGGATTTTTTGAAGAGTGGAGTTCATACAGCTTAAAGGTCTCTGGTTCTTGATAATCACCTACTCTTAGGTTTAAGAAGATACACCATACAAAATCCTTGATTTACGTGCTTGACTTCATATTACAACTTTAAACTCTACTCTTTATGCCTTATTAAGTTCTAAGCATCTATTTTGACTTGTCTTTTGTTGTCCAACTTGTGTCCATAGGCTTGACAGACTGAAGCAGTTCAAACAAAAGTAAGGTAGAACTGGATCCATTAAGATGAAAAAAGAGAATCAGGGTTTTAGCTTTTGGAAGCTGAAACACATGTCTAAAACACATCATGTACACTCTAAATCATGAGTGGGACACGAGACAAACGAAGGTGTGTAGATTAGTGCTGCAGAGATGGATCCTCAGATCCTGTCTTCGCATCTCTTCTGTTAAGAAAATGTGTGGGCCCACAAACTCTCTTAGCCACTCATCATAAATTAAAGATATTTCCGCAATCCTATAACAATAGTAATATAGTTGTGCCTTTGTTACTGGGATGATGATGTGCCATGAGAGAGCTGAAAGGCATAACAAAAGTCAAGCTTATTTAGTGAAAGTGTAGTGTGCTCCCTGTGTCGTAAGACTGACAAAATCATAAATAAATTCCCTTAAGGGTTCCTCCCAAAGCCATCAGAAGAAATATTCCTTCCTGAACCAATGTAGTAATCTGTTTAGCAGTAAGGCTATGGTATGGCATGCCAAAATAAGAGAAATGAACAAAAGACAAGCATATGTCTGCAGAGATCAGTCCTTTGAGGTGCAGATTTAATATCACCAGCTTGGCTCCACTTTGTTTTGGGTATGGTCTCAGCCCACCACAGTTCCACCTCCAATTAAGCTGGAAGTTACAGGTAAAGTAGAAAATTTTATTAAACCTATCGTGTTTCTGTTGCATTCTTCCAAGCATTCAGACTCAAATGGACATAGTGGAAAATTGAGGCACGGTCTTTACTGCCTTCCTAAAACAAATGCAGAAAAATAAATAATAAGTAGCATAAGGGCTGATCAGGCGTATCAGAGCAGGTCTGAATTCTTGTCAACTCCAGTAAACACACTGTTAGAAGCTTTCTGACAGATCTGTGCAGAAGGACCGTGTTTTATGCCATGCTTTTCCTTCATGACAGTTCACGCATTAATATGACAGTTCTCAGTTTCACGTCCTTAGCAGTACATGAGCTCATCTCCTTTCTGTTATTCTGGAGAAACTCCATCAGACACTTCTGACTCTATTACCGAAAGTTTTACACTGGGTGACCCTTTCAACCTGTTACACAAACTGAATATTGACGGCAGAAAAAAACACAGAGAGAGGTGCAGTGCATTTATTTAAAGCCGAATGCCAGAGTGCAAAGACTTCGAGGTCTTCTCATTGCATAGCCACTGAGAATCAAGCTTCAGCTGTTAATTTTAATGTGACAAAGAGTGGCATTAGCAATAATTTCAATTTATGTCTTTATTAATGAACATAAAGAGAGGACAACACCTTATTAGCTACATGCCCTGAATGAAGAGAATCTGTGAAGGCTGTCTACAGGGCAATGTTAAAAAAATAGAAAGTAACATGAGTGACATATACGTTTTTAAAATCTGAAAACAATCACAGTGAATTCTGGCTGTGACTATTACCTATTGACTCTGCTTGTTAGAGAAGGAAAAAGAAGCAACCAGCAGCAGATGAGCATAACTGAATGAAGGGTAAACAAGAAAAAGTCACTGTTCAAGTAAAATGCAATATATATAATTTCTTCACATGAGAGAAGGTAGATCCTTGTAACGTAACTTCGGAGACATCATACCAACAGACCCCTTCATTTAGCTTCTTCATTTCTGGAACATAAGGGACTCCAAAAACTTTTTACCTGGTCTGCTATTAAGACAGAGTCAGTCTTGTTCCCTCAGTTACAATGTCCATACTACACCACCACAGAACATCCGAGGGGAGAGCTGGACTGGCCAGTGTAGTGGGCAGTGCCTGATTGGAAAACAGACTGCCAGCTTGACCGAATGTTTTCGGTTTTCTTTCCCAGTCGCCAGCTAATGACAAGGAGTAAGCACTGTTCATTCTAACAGTGAGTAGCTGTATTTATCTAACTTCTCCCTCCTTTTTCTTGCTTTGGAACATCTTGAGTTCACATTTGTCATTCTTGTTATCTACTGTGCTGTAAGATGCTGTAGGTGTATTTTTTCCCCTTGAAGTCAGTTTCTTGATTGTCTTGAATAAACCTCTTCCATTTTGAAGATACAGGTAGCCTTGGTTTTTATTTGGGGTTTAGTTTGTTTCCTTTTCTTCTTTATTTTTGTCTTCCCCTCCTCTGCTTCCTTTGAGTCTACAGGTGCTCTGAACAGGACATTATACACTACTTGGAATATGTTAGATTCAGAATTTGGTTTTTCTTAGGTTGAACCTGATTAAACTTAATGAAGATTTGATCTGAACATCCTCCAGCTTTTTACCATCCAAAGTAATTCTGGAGTGAAGATGAAACCCTAGACAAAAAGCACTCAATGTCAAAAGTTATTCCACATCAGAAAGTTATTCTAAAAAGCTTTTGTTCTTGGATCAATTGCCTTGTACAAGGTGAGAGAAATTTTAAGAACATTTTGAGACTCTTGATCCCTGTTGGCTGTGTTGCTGGAATAGAGGTTCTCTTCCTTTCAACAAAGGTGTATTTAATGCATTAGGTAATACATATATTGCATAGTATTGAAAAACAACTGTGTGATAAACTTTGCTAACAACTCTGCTGAAACTTGAGAGCACCAGATCTCCCAGTCTGCTGAAGTGAATGGAGCTCTTAGGCATTTTCCCTTTGACCTTGTCTCCAAACAGAATTTTACTTAGTAAGAAATCTAAGCCCGAAGGTTTTGTTAGTCCCCTACTTCACTTTTATTATGCCTTAGCAATTCTCAGTAAAAAAGTGTGATGGGAGGAGAAGGGAGCAGATGCCCAAGCAGCTAAAGACTATTCTGGTAATATCTGAGGGGAGTAAATGTACTTTGTGGTAAGTATATCATGATAACTACCAGATAATGTGGAAAATATTCTGTGTCTTTTCTGTCTACTGATTTTGGCCAGCCTGTTTTCACAGATTTTTAGCCTTCGCTCATGTACTTCAAACTTTTGGGCATATAAATCAATAATTAGGATTGATCACATAATGGATTTTTTTTTTTTTAATTCACTGCTGCTGCTTTATTGTAAAACTACTCCAGGTGCAAGAACCAACAATAATCAACAAAATTGTGGGTGAATAGTTCAGTATGGAGGTACAGTCTTTAAAAAAGAAGAATCTAAGAAGTGCCTTTAATTAATGCATTGCTGAAATTGCCAGACATCCCAGATGAAAGAAAATGCAAGATATGCACAAAAACTTTTAACTATTTAATTTCATTTCCAATGGTAGCATAATAACAATGCAATAAAATTTGTGCTTAGGTTACACAACACACTGCCTTTTTATGAATACAGTAGTTATAAAATTGGTCTAAATAAATCCTCATAAGTGTAATGGTATGTATGTTTATCGATGTTTAAATTTGCTTACCTGATCATTTGAAAATAAAGAAATGTAAAGAACTGTCCTTTGTGTAGAATCAACACTTTTAGTAAACCTCAAAAACAGATGCCTGAACATTTTTGTAGTTCTCCTTTTGCTACTGTATTTTAACATTACAGTTTTACAACCTTTGAGCTTCCTCTTATGCCAATCTTTAGAATACTTACCTGACTACCACTTGCTATTCATGAAATGTTCCCATTCTGTTTCTGAATAAAACAAACATTGGATATAGTGAGAAAGTAATCATTTCAGACTTCATTTATTAACATAAACCATATTTTAAAAGATTCTTGAATGCAATCTGACTGATAGACTATTAACCTTGGAAACTCTCTGATTTTGACAGTATACAGCGCATCAAATTAAAAAAGGTGACCTGTAAAGATAAACAAATTGTGCTGCCTTCCTACTTCTGGTTTCTCTCTCATATGTAAACAAGCTCTGAAATGTTTTTTGACATTTTTCCTGCTTGTTTTTGACCTTTAAAATACTATGAATATCAATGTGGTGTTTGGCCTGCAGGATGACTTCTTTGGGGTATGAAAGAATCAGAATGTGAGATGTCTCAGCTCATCTAGCACATGAATCTCTCAACAAAAAAGTGTTTTTCCCAATATGTTCAGCAGACTGGCTAGAGAAGTTAAACAAGCCCCACATGAAAGGGCTTGGGGACTTGCTGCTTTTAGTACAGCAATGGTGTTTTCACTGCAATAATTTTCTCTTCATAACACTATAGACAGTTAAAGGTATTTCTAATTAAGAAAGAGATGAGAAGTAAGCCTTTAGAAAAGATACAAAATACCTTGCACCCTCCATCCACCCAGTGAATTTATTTGATCTTTTAGGTAAACTTTTTCATTTGTTAATATTAAGAAAACTGTATGTCTGCCTATACAGAAGGAAACGAGAGGAAGGGGAAAAGTTTCTCTCAAAAATGACTGAAGTTATGATTGCCACTCTAACCACCAGACAGTGACAACAGATTGAGTTTGTGTGTGAATTGATCAGCTTCCTACATGCGTTGATAATTATTAAAAGCTAAATCTATGGACTGGCATATAGATAAATAAGCTCGTTCTACCATTCACATGTTTTTAAACATATTTTCTACAACTAGCTTACTGTAACAGAATATTAACATTTGGGAGAGAAGCTTTCTACATGTTTGGTTATAAAAGATAAATCCTCCCAGTTCATTAAGCATTTTAAGAAGATGTTGAAGCATTACATCAGTCTTACTGTGGAGGAAGATAATTTTTATGGTTTAGAATTAAAAAATGTATAGTAATATGCATTGCTTCTGATCGCCTAATGGTGATTTATTGAATCTCTTACTGTTTTTTGGCAGATTTCTCAGTATATTGTGGACAAGGAAAAGCTGTACTTCAACATTTAAGAGAAGAAAGGGTTTCATGTTTTTTTTGAGCTTTAAATGGAATTCCATTAGATATTAGAAACTCGGATAATGTATTATTTTGACCTATAAGGTATAAACAGCTGTTGCAATGTGTAAATATTCACTGTTATGAACGTGACACAGCAAACTGAAAATGGGGTACACAAATTCGTTCGGCAAAATATCAAAATGCAGTATGTCAACTCTTGTCTGCATTTTCTGGAAAACGGGATTCTGGGATCCTGCAGAAAGCAGGGAAGCCACAGGAGTTTCCATGAATGACCCTCATTCCCTACCAGACCCTTGTTCCTGCTCCCCAGTCTCAGAGGGAAGGGGGACAGTCATTTCTCACAGGTAAGAGAGGCACATCTAGGTTAAGTTCAGGCTGAGGCTCTTCAAGTGAGAACACAAGGGACACAGAGGAGTTACCATTCTCCTTTAGTCACTCCTAAGTTAAAACGAAGCAAAGGTCTTAATTGCAGAGCAAACCACTAGGGAATGAGAAGTCAGAGTCTGTGTCGATTGAGAGAAGCAATAATGAGAAATGAAAAGGTTAAGCCTAAGGGGAAAGCTCTTGTTTATTTGTGCGCCACCTGCCTGAACCAACCAAGTGTTACATGCCTGCACTGATAATTGTTGGAGGAGCACCACATCCCTATTGGTTTTGTGATTGAAGGTCACAATTACTAATTCCAACCTATTTCTGTGCTCTGCTGCTCACAAAGACTCAGGTGTAGGCTGACACATGCAAAGGCACCCAATTGTGCAGCAGATACTGCTTGTTAAATCTCAATTTTGGTGCAGTTCCTCTGTGTGAATTAACAAATGTGAGATTTTTGTAGTAAATCCTTTCAAATGTTTCCATGAATTACTCTCTATGATTCAGTGCAGATATCTTTAAAACTCTATTTGAAATACAAACTAGTCCTAATTAGCTTTATTCACATTATAACAGAGACAGGAGTTTGAAGCAGCTGAATGGAGCAAAAAGGGGTGCTATTTAATTTACAATAGGTGCTATAAGGTAATCTGGGCGTGCTTTGGGATGCCTTTGTGATCATGAAGTGACCACGAGTGGCTGTTGTACTCAATAGCAAGCTGGAGAACTGCTGCAATAGCTGTATGTTTCCAGGGAAATTCTTTGTGGGTGGGCAGATCAAATATTTCACAGCTGAAGATCAACACCTGCGAATCTTGGCTATTTGGATCAATGTCAACTTAAAAGGAGGAGGGGGAAAATGCCTCTTGACACAGTCATCAAAAGTGCTGCTAAGAAAATACTTTCTTGTGAAAGTGTACTGTGACTGAGGTTTGTTTTGGAGTGGAGTCACGGAGTTCTCAGGTATGCTCATGGGAAGATCAAGAAACAGAAACAGCTGAAAGAATTATCCAGATATATTAGGACCATCTTGTAGGGTGAGTGGTGATATGCTCAGATCTACTGGGGTTATCTCTGCTGGCCTTTTAAAAACAATATTACTTCTAAAGCTTTTTTCTGCTTCACTGAAAACAAGTGTAGCTGTTTGGGTTTTGTTTTTTTTTTTAAATCACTAAAGATCAGTGAAATAATACACAAAGGCAATCAGATTAATTGAGTTCAGTTCCATTTTGCTGATTCAGTGTGTTGTTCCACGCAGAAATGATAGTAAATGAAATTTCTTCTCAGAGAAGCAGAGTTCCTGGAACGCTGTCCTTTCCATAATCATCTGATCTTTTGGGGAGCTGATATTACACAGGTCAGCAAAAATGAGAAAAAAACCCCACAAGTGTCTGAGATTTTATGTTCCTTTCTTTTAAATAGGGATTAAACAACAAAGTTGTACATGAACACAATGTGACTGATGTATTAAGGCCTGTAGGGATTCAAACTGACCTGACAGTTCTGGTACTACTTTTGAAAGGGGTGACGCTGTCTGAGCATCTTGTTAGAGCAATGTACTCTAAATATTGTCTGCAAAGAGGAAGACCTCAGGCATGCCAAGGACTTCAATTTGTACTTATTATTGCTCTTTGTTTCATGGAAGATTAGGTGCTGGAAAAGTAGCTGTTATCTTTATTTCAATGGTCCTAGACAATCTGGATTAATCTTGTTGATTCTGTAGGGTAACACTTGACATTTAGTACAGGTTACTCTGGTGCAATTATTAATGAACATTAATATAAAGAAGAATAAAACTAAACAATATGATAGCAAAACAGCAATAAATAGAAAGAGCTGACATTGTAAATGTGATTGAAGTTCAGGGTTTCCTTCTTAGAAAATTACACGCTTTAAAGAAACCAAAATGTCACCTGCAAAAGTACAAATGTTTTCAATAACTAACGAATGTCTAGTTTAATATAAAAGGACAAATTTTCAGTTTGCATTTTTTTTTTCTGGGTGTAAACACAAGGTAAATTTCATTACTTGTTCCAAAAGATCACAGACATTCTCAGCCCTTAATTTCCCTCCCTTCCTCCCCACCCCACCCCCCTTTCTCCGCTTTCTTCTTTTTTTTTTTTTTTTAATGATGCTTTGGGATGACTAGGTTTCTGAAGAAAGTTTTTACTCAGGAAAACCTTGTAGAAATTTAAGATGAGAATCTGCAGAAGGGACAGATGATATATCTGGGTCGAGACTGTTTTCTTTTTTCCCATCCTCTAGTTGTTGCTGAGAACATTTATGCAGGAGAGACTGTGTTCTGTTTTTTGCTGTGATCCAGGCAGGGACAGGCGGCAGGATGCTGGTTCCCACACCTCCCCTGAATGTAGAAGCAGTCTTGAACCAGATCTGCCTCTTCCTGTCTTTTAAAACATTATATCCCCACACAACCTTAACATTTAGCCTGATGGAAAGAGGGAAATGTTTTGAAATATCAGTGATACAGAACAGGGAAAACACATTTCCTGCTCACCTCTGGCTCTAAACCTACTTGCGGTTGTAGGGTCAGAACGACAGCGTTCTTCCTTTCCATCCTCACAGCCATCAGCTATTATAAGTGCTCCTCTGCGCTGAATTTTATGGGTGTTAAAGGTCTCCCTGTTCCTTTCACTTCATCTGGAGTTATGAGCACTCAGTGCCTTTCCAAACATTGGAGCCGAAATGAAAAATTCCACTTCACTTTACTGCCTAGTAGTATTCAGTGCCAATACAAAGGTTGGTAAAATACCAGGGTGTGTGCAAGAAGTCAGTTTTAAATGTTACGAAAGTTCCCAAATTGAAACAGATTTTCTTTTAACAGTGGAATGTATGCATTGGATGCTTCTAGACATAGGAACTTAATTAATATGGGTATAAGTAAAGGCTAAATTTCAAGCCATTGGAGCTCTTGCTTGTCATTTAAACAACAGGGTTGTGACTTTTAAAAATTTTTTAAGTTTTTTACCTTTTTTTTTTGTGATTTGAGGTTTTTCTAAGTATTGAAGTTTGAAAACTTCAGAAGCTTCCTACATCTTCCCTGGGCAGATATGAGACATATTATATAAAAAATCTGTTAAATTCAAGTAGTTGTAAATTTCATTTAGCAAGGCATGGTTCTTTGCAGGCTTAGCAATATAAATGTTGTTGTATGCTGAGGAATGAATCTGAGCAAGGGTCTGCTTAACAAAACTAGATTGAGTAGGGACAGTATTTTCAAGCACTGGTGCCTGAGAGTCTATCTCATTTTTAGCTAATCTAAACCTTGCCACAGTGAAAGGTATTTTATACTTGCACGTACCAAAGGGAAACCACGAGATTAAGGTATTAATACATGAAAATAGCTAATTTCTCTTGTAAACTGTTCCATCAGGGACCACACAGTCAATTTCTCCGGGAGTCTACTTATTTAATATTTGCTCATTAATCTTGTTCCCATCCATAAATTCACAGAATGGATATTTTAAAAACCATACTCCAGCCCGGTGAAATTCTCCGTTATTCTCCAATATATAGTAGCCAGAGCATTTACTTCAGTCCTCATTTACAGCTGCACATTATGACTGCATGACACTGACAGGAAAAATGATAACTGATACCCATACCAATTTTTCAAAGCATTATGCAAACTATCACACCGATGTTCTGCGAAGTGATGGGGGCAGATGTATTGCTGCCCCTAGCCGAACAGAACGGCAATACCCACAGACTGTTTGATTGCTCTTGCCTTCACTAAAAAGGTAAAACCAGTATGAAGCTTTAACAGCTATAGACACCCAGGAGCAAGGTCTGCCAGGAGGACCTGCACCAGCAGCACACAGTAGGTAAAATAAAAAACAATGATGAGTGCCAGTAGTGGGTGACTCTCCATGCTTATGCCATGGCCTCCAATTTTGAACAGCCAGCTGCCTTGACCATAGGAAGTTCCACCTGAACATGAGGAGGAATTTCTTTCCTTTGAGGGTGTTAGAGCACTGGCACAGGCTGCCCAGAGAGGTGGTGGAGTCTCTGACTCTGGAGACATTCCAAACCCGCCTGAATGCCATCCTGTGCAACCTGCTGTAGGTGGACCTGCTCTGGCAGGGGGGTTAGGCTAGACGATCTCCAAAGGTCCCTTCCAAGCCTGACCATTACGTGATTCTATGATCTGCTATGTTTAAAAGCACCTGAAGCACTACAGTGTCTAAGTCCACTGAAAGCTAATGTACTCTACTGGCCTTCTTCAGCCCCTCATTCTGTGTGTGTCAGCTGTGGAGTATTTAATTATTTTATTATTATTATTTGTGCTTTCTCTTCCTGTTCCTTTTCCCTGGATTTGAAGATTAAAAGGAAAAGCTTCTGGGGATAATGTCTTCTGAAGCAATACTACCTACTGCCTTCAAGAGGCAGCTTTATATTGCACCTAATTCAAATTCATTTTTATTACCCTTGTTATGAAGCTAACATGATATTTTTTTCCCTCTTTTGATCTGAGTTTGGTCAATATTTCATTCAGGTTCTATCCATCCTCTACCCGGGTAGGAATGCTACTCTAAAAGTATCCTGTAGTTAAATATAGTCTGATACATATTTACAAGAGCTTTCTTAATGAAGTGGTCCATACCTTCATTATAGCCCTTCCACGCAAAACATTTTTTTCACTTCAAACTGCATGATTTACACTACTTATTTTGTACCAATGGGTGATTGGTAAGGTTTCTCATACCCACAGCTACTCATTAAGCCTTTTGCAGCAGTGTCTCTCCTGGGGTGAATTAAACTTTGGTTTCAGAAATATTTTAGTGAGATGGATAGTATAATTTTTATAGAAATTCACAGACAATCTTAATCACTTTCCAATTCCACTCTATAGCAGGTTTTCCTTGACTCTTTCCTGAGCTGAGGAATGGGGCTAGGAGAAGGGAATTGTAGTGGATTTGCTTGCTAACTTAATTCTTTTCCTTTTTGTGACTTTTCCAAGGAAAAATAACTTTTTAATTAATCTAGTTACTCGTGTATTTTGTCATGCACATAGTTTTACTGTTAAAGGTCTGTAGTACCATATGCACAGCATAGGAAGTTTCTGAGATTTTAATCCCAATTTATGCTGATTTAATACAATCAAATTAAGAAACATGTAAACATCTAAAAGGTAGGGAGCATATACAGATATGGGATGGAGAAAAAATAAGAGCACATAGGAGAAAAATGAAAACATCACAAGCTTTTTCTTAGGTTAGTGTCCAAACAGTTATAATATAGAAAACATACTAAAAATTATGTTATTATAGGGTTATTTCTTTCACTTTATGATATTACTAGTATTACTGTGCTCAACTTATATTTCTGAAACTCAGATTTAAACACTAGCTGTGTCTTTGGAGAAAAGAAGTATAAATGGCTCGAAGCAGAAAAGTTTTATTAATAGTAGGTTTTACATTCAGTTTTCTCTAGATGTAAGTCCTTCTCATTTTTCAGCATAATTATTAATTTTACTCTACTGGTTGGATATTCTTTAAAGCTACCTGCTTTTTCTCTTGGTGCTTACTTCCTACCATATTTGTTTTCCAAGATATATGTGTTATCCAATAAATCTGCCTAGAAACCTCTGTGTCCAGAAGCACGCTACCTCAAAAGAAACACTGTTTTTACATTTTTGTGTTTTCACACAAATGCTCTCACAGTATTATTTTATAATTGTCTGTGCGGAAGGGAGAATTCCCTCTTCATCTTTTTATTTTCTTTTGCTGTAAAATTGAACCCAGTCATCATGGAATAAGTGTAGGTGTTAAAAACCACAGCATGTGTAAGCTCAAACTGATTTAGTATGGGGTGGGTCAGAATAGCCACAGGGTTTCAGCTCAAAACTAAACCTGATCCATGTACATGTATCATCACAAGTTGTTTGGGCATCCTTGACTTTACAGGATGTGCTTGCGTTAACGCTTGCTGAAAACTTAGGAGCTTAGCTTCTCCTGTCCTCATCCAAACTATCCACTACCATACAGACAGGTGACACCCCTGTATCATAGAGAAATGTAGTTAAGTGTAATGGAGTGGAAATTCACTCCAGCAGGTTTAAGTCCAAGTGTCAGGTTGTCTGCAGATGTGTTTCAGGATTCAGCTCCGTTAAGTGTTTATCTAGTGACAGTGTTGCTAAGGATACAGCCATTCTCTCTGCTTGTTGCCTCAGCCACTGAATACTTGTCTTTTCTTTTTTAGGGTTGCTACAGAAGCTTTTATTGCTTAACCAAACCTAAAAGTTGGTGGTCATAATAAAGTTACTGTAATTCTGTATGTTATTTCAATGAAACTTAGCCCTCCCTAGATCAGGGAGTGAGGTACCACTGATTTTCAGAATCTGATTTAATAGAACTGCTGCTTCCTTTTTTTGGTTGTCATTACACACATTAAATCAATATTTCATCGTGGTTAGTGCTCCTCCTTGGGATATCTTGTGTGATTGTCAGAACTATAGTAATCACTGTCACCTAACCCAGTTAGCAACGTGTTAAGGTTGGAGTTGTAAACACTCACTGCAAATTGGTTTGCATCCCCAATTTAATCTCATAAAAAAAAATTTCATTTCATACTAAATTGAGTGATACATTGAGAAAAAAATGCCATTTCATTTCTCCTGTACAAGCTAATGTAAGATGTGACTTTCCATTCCAGTCTATTTAGAATGAGATAATAATCCGTCCCATACACACAGTTCAAAATGATCTGCAGTTTGGGCTGTAAATTTATAAATGACAGTTCCGCGAATTAGACTTGAAAGGAAATGCTGAGCAGAGGGTTTTAGAACTTATATGTAGAATTCAGGACAATTTGTACAGGAAAGAGTTTGGCTGCTTATGTTATAACTGCATAAATCCCAGAGATGTCTAGGACGAAAATGAATGAAAATACTCCTGTCATCTTCTCACTTTTCGACCTTTTTTTTTGGTCCCCAGTGATTTATTGCTGCCCCACACTAAGCACAGTATTCATCTATTTCTAGTAATCAGAACTTTCTCAAACAGGACTATTTTGGGAAGCTGGCATAAAGCAGCTGCTGGGAAAATACCTTTACAAAACTCAGAACTAACTTTGAAATGGATAAGCCTGAATTTTTCTGTCTGGAAAATGACTTCCAAGTATTTTCTTATCCCACAGTTAAATTACCGATGCAATATTTTGACTACAGCCTTGATCATGTGAGAACTCCAATTTGCTACCCACACCCAGACTGCTTCTAGCTTGCAGCCGCACTTATTCCTTGTTCCAGGTATTTTCCTAGTCAGAAGTAGTTTCTCTCCAAAGTGAGTCACCCAATCCTAGTCTGCACAATCAATTCCTTCTTTTCAGGCACCAGTTTCCCTGTCTGCAGATTTCCAGGGGCTCTGCCTTTTGCTCTCCTCCTCAAAAATTGCAGTTTGTCTCCTCTACCTTCTTTATTTCCGCTACTTCTGTTTTTAGTTCACTCCACTACCCTGCTGGATCCCAAGACTTCTTTAATCTCTTCCCCCTACAGGCTCTTATACCTTACTACTGAGCAGCTTCTCACAAAATGACTGAGGAATTGAGAGCATAAAATAAGCAATACCATGGACATTGTTATTTCTTAAGCTCATATTTGGTCCAGCAACATTAGTCAAAACCTGGATATATTTTTTTTTCTTTTGGGACTAGAGTGTGCATATTACAGCTGGACACTCTAGTGACTTTAGTCAGAGTTATGTCAGAAATCTAGTGCAGGTGGCTTTTCCAGAGCTCTGATCTGAGTAGATCTTTGCAATTTTAGGAGAAAAAACAAAACCCCAAAGCGATCAAACAAACACAAAAAAACCCAACTGTAACATAAAGTATAATATATTCTCTCTGCTCAAAGTTCTTGAGCAGTTTGACTTCATGCATGCAACATCTAGAACTGTCTACTCTTTTTGTCTGCAGTGCTACTACATAGAAAGTTGTACAGATTCTGTCAAAAAAAAAATCCCATTTTATTTATTTTACCATAGCTCTATAAATTAAAGACTGATGGCTTACTTTAGCTAAAATTTTAATTTACACTTTTATAAAACTCGGAGAAGATGGAACTCTTTCGTATAAACACACATTGTTGTTTGTAAAAATAACTTGATTTTGAAAATTTAGGAAAGAAATTAAGAAAAAGTATTTCTTAGAAGCTGTGACCAACTTGTTTTTGGGAAGCATGTCCTCATGTGTCTGTTCCTGAAGCTGAACTGAAGGAACGGTCAAGTTACAGTTGTGTTAAAATGCTGTTTAAAGATATAAACCTTTCAATAGGATTATGCAGTTTGCTCCCTTTGCCAGCATTTATACTTTGATTTACAAACATAAAACCCTTCACTCAAAGGAAGCAGGCATAAAGGATCTTCTGTATATACTTAATCTGCTTACTCTTATCAGACATGTGTGTGTATCAGAAGTAAACACATCTATTTTAAATATTCCCTGAAGAAAGATCCTCTGGTGCCATTTCATGGAAAACACTCTTCCTCTTTTTTCTCTGCTGATCTTTTCTTTGTGTCATATCACTGCTGAGAGTGGGAGCTATGAATTTCACAACAACAATCTAAGCACAATACTTTAACTAGAGACAAATCTATACCTTCAGCCAAAGTTATGTTTCAAAATGAAAACAGATTTAAACAAACAAGAGTATCATTTCAGAATTGTAAATCATTCTGTTAGCTCTTTGCTGATATCTTTCCTTTAAAAGAAGGAATTCTAAAAGGTTCTTATCATGGCCAATGTGTTTGAAAGCGTAAAATCCCCAGTTACCTTCTAAAAATACTCTGATCTACTAAAGCAGCCTCTGTGAAGGCAATGGGCTACACTGTTGTTTGTTTCTTAATGAAAAATATCTTTTGTTAGGGTGAGATCATAGGAGATTTGCAATGCATTATTCATTCAACTTTTTAAGAGTACTAGGAGGAGGCCACTCAGTAATTAAATTTTCACTGGATATTCTTAAGCCGTTTAAGTAGCCCATCTTAACATCTGTGTGAGCACATACTAGCTTATCTCTTGATTGCTTCATATTTTTAGATTCTTTCTCTTCCTTGCTCAAAAATGCATAAGGATCATATCCAAGCCTCAGAAAAGTGAAACTGTTGTGCTACCTAATGCCATGGAGTGATGGCAATTGGATTTTATGCATGGAGGGGGAAAAAAGAAAAACTAGTCAGTATTTAAAATTCCCCAGGCTTTCAGTTTCACATAAGCTTCAACCAGCATTTTCTCTTAGCATTAACTTATCACTAAAGCTCCTATCATAAAGCAATGAGATGAATTTGGGTCAAGAAGGTTTGAAGATGAGTTGGAGGAATGGTTCTTCCTAATGTCAACTCACAAATTCAAAAAAGCATGGAGCACAATTTGAAATATTTCAAACCTTAAGAAGGGCTTGTACTGACAAACCCCAAATTTGGATGGTTTCTTTCCAGTTCCGTTGAATAAGAAAAAACCTGCCTTTTTTTCAACTTAAATCTCTTGAAAGGGATAGTCTTCAGACCAGCAGTTCAGCTTGATCTATACTTTCCCCTCAGAGGCTCATTCCTTCCCAGTTGTTACGTTCTCCTGCTTTAGTAACACCTGTGTTGATCCAGTTTTGATGAATAGTGTTTCAACCCCAAATTCATCTTCTTTGTCTCCATTGGCATATTCAGTTCTATATTTCCCTCTCAAGAAATGTTCGTTCTTTTCTTTCAGTAAAGAAATTTGCCAATTACAAAAATACCTTTTATTTTATCACAAACTGCTCCTTCAATTGTGCTGTCAGAAAGCTACTTGGTGGAAAGGGAAGGATGGCCTCAATGGGAATAAGAAGGAACTGAATCAGGAACTCAGATTGTGTATTATTATATAAAACAAACAGGTACTCTTTGAATTATGTAGTTTTATACTATTCTATCTTGGGATTCTAACGACAACATAAACCACTTGAGCTTTGGTTGTATGGCTTATGATGTCAGCTAGACCACCTCAGAGGAACTCTAGTCTCATAATTTAGAGTTGCCCACTCCACAAAATGTCTAGACAGGGGAATCAGAAAACAAGATATTTCTTTTTGTTATTTATTAAGAGTGTGAAATCCACTAGAGCACAACAGTGAGCCTCTTGGTTCAGTATGTAACACTCAGAAGAAGAAAACCTATGGATTTTTTTACTTGGCTATAGACTGATTTTGCTTTGAAGATGTACAATGATATCCATAGATTTTTGAAAGAGCAAAATAAATGTGGCATTGATATTTAAAAAAAGAAAATCTCCTGAGCAGAGAAGTCTAAATACTTAGCAAGACATGCTGAGTTGAATGGAATAAGTTTGAATCCTAAGCTAGTTACTCAGCTTCCCAGTGTGGCACATGTCAAAGAGGAGACTCATCTCAAAGGATGGTTGATGCTTTTTGTCGTCTAGGGAAGTTGTTCTGCCTGAGAGAATGGGTAGAGGAATTTACTATAGCAAAAGCAGAATAGTTCTGACACAAGGCTCACCACAGTTAGTGGACTCCTGGTGACTTCAACATGTTTTTTAATTTATTCTCAAATACAGAAAAGGAGAGGCTGGCACATGCTTCAGTGATTTCTTTCACAGACATCGTGATGAATATAAGACGAAATATAAGGATTCACTATTTTTTAATATTTTTTGTTCCATTGTGATCATATTACTTAAACTCTCCTTCCCCATTTCTGGAGGGTAACTTTTTTTTTAATTGTTTGTGAAACTCACTAAACATGCCTGTTTTATGAAAATTGAGACTGTCATTGCTTGATAGAACTCCATGCACTAAATAGCTCTTTATCAGTTTGGTGAAATATAAGGGGTTTTTTTCTATTGTAAAAAGTCACTGAATCCACAGGAAGCTCAAAGCAAATAGCATATACGCAGTTCTGCACTGGCTTTCATATGAAGCAGGATCTATTGCTTACTGCTCTGTGCCTAACTGGGCACTATTAAATATCACATCAGGTCATTTGTTAGACTCTGCTTTCAGACCTGGTTAATGGGGATTTGGTCTGTCTTCATTATTCATCTCTAATCAGCTTTTTCCCACCCCACGGATATCTGTTGCTAAATCTCCAGACAGGAACTACCAGCTGGCAAATGGTGGACAGTCTCTGAATTTAAGCAGATTTAGCAGGGCCTTCAGCAAATGTTTATAGGGTTTAAGCTAATTGGAAATAAGATTTACAATGCTGCTTTTAACCAATGCAGTTTTGTACTTAGAAAAGGGAATTACTGGTATTTCTTAAAACAGTAATCTAATTTACTCATGAGTATAACTTCTCTGAGTACAGACAGAGCCACTGCAGATTTTAGGCAATACTCCAGATTTATTTTTTACTTTAAATTGTATGATGAATTAAAAGGTCATTATCCTTAGGTATATCAGATATAGACATAAACAGCAAAGCCACACCTGACACTTGAGCTGCAATTAGAATCAAATGCTAGTTCTTGCAAAAGAAAGTCTATAGTCTTGAAATGAAAATTACCAATTCTTAAATTTCTTAATTTCTAAGGAAGCTCAGTGCTTTAAATGTCTCAAAAATAAGGCTTACTTAAGTTAGTAGTAACCACATGGCAATAATAAAAACCATTGTCTGTGTTAATTTGGTAAGTACAGAAAAATAAAGAAAAATATTGCTAGGAAATGTATTCCCAAGTCTCCAATCATTTATTTTATACCCCATCTTAGAGACATTTCCGCAACCTCCACATCATTTAGTAGACTGGACAGAACAATTCTTTATATAAGTGTAAAGCCCTTCTTTCCTGGGAAATGAAATGGAATGTCATCCTGCTTATTATTTCAGTTCCTTAATAATTTAAAACAGACCTCCATTTTTTCGTGTTCAGGCCTAAACAGGTGCATAATGTCAGTGTTGTACACCAGCTGTTTTGTTGAGCTTTCGTTTGTTTATTAAAGGCAGATCTTTGAATATTTCTTATGTATGCCTTATTCTTCACATATATGCCTCACTAGGCTGTACGTGGCTTACTGTGCAGAACCACTTATTTCTAATATTTTTGAGCTGTTTTTCAGTGGTAAGTAAATAAATAAGACTGGCTCTATTCACTGCTTAAAACATTTCTATGAAAGTCACTTAGGATCACTGCTGAAGATGGTTTCTTTATGTTAAAGGTGACAGGGTGGGTTTTTTAAGGTTCTGCTAAAATCACTAACTGGCATGAAAATAAGTTAAAACTTATGTCTGGATTTTATTTTTTTTATTTATTTATTTTGATTATGATAATTTGACCAATGTAATTTCTGATTGAACAGTCACGGCTGTTAATATTTACACCCAGGCATGAATTTAGAACGGAAAATAAAAAAAACAGATGTCATCCTGCAAGCAGCTGCCACCAATTAGCCTTGCAGTCATATCAGGGCTATTACGAATCAGCCTGTGTCAGTCATGATGCTATTATTGCTTAAAATCCTTGGTCATTTTAACTTCTGATCAGGAATGGAATTGTGGTTCAAGCAGGGGAGAGAAGGAAACATTCTTTATCCACTGGCTTCACGTATAAGTTGAAAAACATCTAGAAGGTGAGGCTATTGTTCCATCTCTTACTTTCACGTATCCTGTCCCTTCCTGCCATCACTTTAGCATTTTCCGGTCCATCTAATTAGAACTCCGTTTAACCAGGTACTACATCCCTTACACTGTTCTCATGAGCCTGTGAGCCAGGATGCAGCCGAAAGCGATGCCCGAAGCAGCCTGAGGTTCCTACACACATTTCAGGTCTCAGCGTAGTTAATGAGACTCTGTACTGGGCTGATTTCTTCCCGTGGTGAGGTTCTGTGTGAAGAATAAGCAACAGGCTGCTGCGTTTCCTGGAAGAGTTTCCTTTTATATGTGTCTGTGTCTTCTCTGGCCTGGAAAGAAGTGGTTCAGACTTTAAAGTCAACCTCAGCTTCAGACCAGTTCAAATAATATTTCCCCTCAGATCAACAGGTAATACCATTTAAAAAGACCATCAAGCAGCTTTTAATCTGCCTTAGGAAAACATCACCCAACAAAAGAAAAGGAAGGGTATGGCTGAAGTGACAGCATTATTTCATGCTTGAACTTAAGAGCCTTTGCACTTTAAAAACGTAAAGTGCTGCATTAATTTTTAAACGACAAGAGTTACTTGTGTCTGATTATGAGAAAATCAATGACCACGACGAATGCTGTAGCAATGAGTAAGAATTGTTTCCTAATACCTCATTTTTATTAGACAGTAGACAGACCTTTTCAAAACAGGAGCAGGTGCCCTGATTTCAAAACTATGGAGCACCTGGAAATTTTCCCCAGTATACATTCCTATTGCGCTCACATACCCTCTTGCTGGCATGAGGAACACATGGAAACAATGCTTACTGGTTACCCATACTATGCCTTGTTCTGTTTCTTCATTTTCTTTTCCTGTTTTTACTGCTGGCAGGGAGAATGGGTTGCCCACATGCTAGTGAATTGGAGCTGGTGGAGGAGAGCAGAAATGAAAAAAATGTGTTGGCTTGGCTGAAGAGAAAATATGGGACTTCAGGGTTACTCCCACTCCATGCTCTTTATCTCCTTTTATTGCATTCCATTCATAACTACAGGGTGGTGACAAAAAGAAAAACAATGATGATTTCCATCATTATTTTGCATTTCTGTAAGAGGAGTTTAGGTCCTCACAGGGCTTTACAAAAACTATGGTTGTATTACAATGGTTAAACTAGCTTACATATGATTGTAGACTTTAATGTCTGAAAGTAAAAAAACAGTGATAATTCAGGGATTAAAAAAAAACCCTACAGTTGGTTCTTTTCTTCTGTGGTTCAAAACATGGCTACCTGGCTTAAACAAAACACAGAAATGATAATTGGTAGGTTGCACTGACATCCTCCTTGATGTTCAGCCAGAGAATTCTTACCAGATAAAAGCACTTACTATGGTATGTCCCTGAAAGTAACTGAATACACTCTTCAGCCTCTTAGATTTTCCTTCCTATAAAAGGAATGATGTGCACCATGGACTCATCTTGGCCCAAACCCTAATTGTTTCTTTGCTTATATATAGAATCTGAAAGAATGTAAAATGAATTCTTGGTATGTTGTTAAATGGAGAAAAATCTAAAGTGGCATCAGAAAGATTTCAAGAGAAATTCATCTGGAAAGGGGAAGATCAAGAAAATTGAGCAGATTCCTAACTTTCCAACTTCATTGAGCCCACAGTGAACATTCTGCTCTATGACCCTGAAACACTTAAAGTCCTACTAACATGAAATAGCCTGTATTTTGAAAGCCTAAGGACAGCAGCTGTAAGGACAGGCGATGATACCATGTGCCTGGCAAGGTGATAATTATGATATTGCAACTGCAATTTGACATGTTTAAGATTACAGCATGGTATTACTTACATTTTCAAAAAGCAAAGAAGGTCCCTTGAGACACTGTACAAAACTTTCTTTTCTAAAGAAAGAAAATAATTATTTTTTCTTATAAACAAGATAAGTTATCACTTTGATTCTCTGGACAGGAACGGAAATAAACATGTTTCTGCCTTCTCAGATACTTGACTGTCATTTTATGGCATATACTAGTATTTGATTCTGCCAGTTGAAAGACAGCTTGCTAGCACACTCTCCTGACTAAATACAAAAGAGGTTTCCCTCAAACAAGGGGGGGTTTATTACATGAGCAATACAGAGAAGAGAAACAAGATAAAATAGCAAAATTGAAAATTCAATATAAAATAATGCTTCTGCTGCTACAATCAAGGCATACAACAGATGTGTCATTGTGACCATATAAAAAATAATATTGTTTTGCTACAGACATAAACCACCTTTTCCATTAGAAATAATGTCTTGTTATGACTGGCTTTGGTAGTGTAGTACATTTGGCACAAGTGAGAACACCCGTGGTGTGCTACCAAGTTTAGAATTCTTTCTCATGATGAATAACATTCAGAAAAAAAATTGAGCATAATGATATAACAAGCACGCACTTAAGCAGATGTTTTATCTGAACAAAGTAGTTCAGAAACCTAAAAGAATGTAGGTTTGCTTCTGCTCCTCAGTTGTTCTTCAGTATTGCATTTCTTTTGCGAAATAGCTTTGAGGAATCATCGTAAGTTTATCCATAAAATAGAAAGTGGTTAAAAAGTCTTGTTACTCTCAGATAGAAAGTGAGTTGTGAGCCTTTTGACATGCTCAGCTCCTGTTGCAGCTGATGTGCTAGCAGACACAGATCTGTCCAAATTTGGAGAGATGTGCAGTAAGGAGAGCTCCTCTTGGCAAGGCGAGTTCCTTATTGCTGGAGGAAGCAATGTGGGTCATGCTCCTAACAGCGATTTCAGCTTAACTCAGCCAAGTGTCACTGTAGAAGGAAAAGCACGGGAAAGCATGAGCTGTTAGCTGGCAGCATGCTACTCCATTACACCACTTTCCATTCAAGCAAAGTTAGAACCGTACTGAGCTGCCCCAATTAGAGCTGTGCCAGATAATCTGGAATCAAGGAACAACAAGCAGACCTTTGCACTTTCCATACTGTACTTCACACAGTTTGTCAAGGACCCAGCGTGGGTTGTAGATGTGTGCCTGTCACAGTCAAATTCTGATTCAGACAGTTGTGGCCTGCCTGCCAATTATCCTGTAAAATTGAAATTGAACTCCTATTCCTTACCCTCAGTAAGTATTTCCTAGCTGATCATACTACACACCGAAAGAATGTAATTTCCTGTATTTTCCTGATTATTGAACAGATTTCTTCGTGGATGGTAAATAAGTTTTCAGATCTTTTGTGATGAAAGTGTGAAAACTTTTGAGTATTGGAGCAGCTGAGTCAGTAGCATAGCTGGATGCTCAGCTACGATTACCCTGATAGCTATGACTCAGAACCCCAAGTTTTCAGTTCTGCTCTATGGCTTCAGTGGTAAGTGGATTTTATCAAGTTGTCAACCTGCAATATGTCATTGGGGTGCGTGGTGGTTGTAACTGGCTATATTCAGTAACCAACAGTATCGAGGAGACAACTGCTTCCATTCTAGCTGGCATATTTACTGTGAGTTGAGGAATGGATGAAGTAACCTCCTGCAATTCAGATGCTCCAGTGTGATCACTGGCATCAGGACCACCCATCAAGTCACAAATTATCCTCTTGTCCATTTCTGCTGACAATAAAAGAAAGAATTTGCAGATATCAAGTGCTGAACCACAACTATAAGTAAAGGACTCTTCTTAATCGCCCTGTCAATGCCCCACCAAACAAAGGAGTGAGAGCTTAATTAAGCCCATGATTATTTATGAAAAATATACATGTCTATTAATTTCATGACAGCACCAATAATCTCAGAGATTTAGATTGAGCTGTTCGAATGTGACTCCTCAAAATCAATGCAATCTACTGTGACGCCTGATTTCACCTGCCCATTTTACAACTACCAGCTTAAAAATGCACAATTTATGAATAAAAAAATCAAGCAATATTTCAAAATTTGCTGGCAGGCCAAGGAACTTTCAATCTTAAAAGTCCAAACCTTTATTACACTGGAACTAATTCATCAATTTTTTTCCTTCCCCCCCCTTTAAATATGTACTTACAGCTTCTTGATGTAATTATTGAAACTCACACCCCATGAGGGAAGGAAAAGAAGTAGTAACCTTCTGGAACAGGAGACTGGAAACTAAGGTGGTTCAGATGGTCTTGTAGTTAGAGCATTGGCTAAGAGTCAGATAATGAGAGTTTAGGATCTGACACAAACTTCCTGTGTGATTTTTCTAAAAGTTGTCTCAGTCCAAACTATGATACTTTGTTTAATAATAGTGAGCTAGAGCATGGTCCCTCATGATTCAGCTGGAACTGCTTGTGGAACCAAGCATCATGCCTCTTGGTGAAAATGGCAGAAATCTGATCTTCAGTCTCCTCCTCCCTTGTCCTTGAGTCAACAGAATGGTAATACAAATACTGATTTGCCTCAGCAAAATGTTCTTCTATTTATTGCCTCACTTATGCTGTTCAGATATTTCAGTGATGGTGTTAATGGTCTTGGTCCAGAAAAGTATATAAGCGTGTTTCTGGCCTTAAACACAAACACCACCGTTAAACTTTATGGCTTACTTAAGTATAAGACCATTAAATCATGGACAAGTCTAGGTGAAATCTGATTGCTATACTTAGCACCTCTGAACTGTGGAGCTCTGGAAATGCCTACAGCAGCGCTGGCAGAGCAATAGTCTTGGCCTCGCTTCTAAGGGAAATACTTCCAATATAAAGAGATTGTTTAGACTTACTGATTGATGAAGATTGCCCTTCAAATATTGTACTTGATAAAGAAAGTCCTGTTTGAGTGTCTCTAAATATGACAACAGAAGATATGTGTGCTGGTCTAAAGACTTTCTATCATCTGCTTTCTAATGGCGTCATCCTGTTTTACAACTGTCTATACACACTGGTAATAAATTACATATAACGGTAATTATGTACCCCATATAGTGACCATTGTTTTCTCACTGTTCAGAGCTATTGCATATTGTTCAAGAATTGCAATTAATACCTTTTATAAACCAGTTTTTAAAATATTCCATAGTCTAAACCAAGCATCAAAGTTTCATCCCCCTCCTATGGGGATGTCCAAAGTCTACATCTGAACCTTGATATTTACCTGATTATTATACTTTACTGGTTCTTTTGAACAGCTTCTTAGTTAGCAGCTGTTATTTCTAAATGGCACCCCAATCAGATGAAACTAAAACATCATATGTAAACCGAGATAATTTTGCAAGCAACATACTGAATTTTTGTATTTGTATAATTTCATTTTACATGAAAGAGAGTAAGTATTCTAGATAAGAAATATGCCAACCTTTCTAGGGTTATATTATCAGCAGCACACATGGATTTGTAGGGTTCTGACCTACACTAAGGTATTCTGCTAGTCAAAATACACTTCGATACATAAGTTAGACAGTGTAATCTGACATAGCCACAGGCAGTTTCACACCAGTTCAAAAACAATTTGCTTGGTAAATTAGCTAATAATATTGCAGCAATATTTGATTAATTAGTCTTCCAATTTATTAGTGATACTTACATGGAAATTGAGAAGTAGAGACTGCTGTTTATTAGACAAAACCTATACATTTAAATCAGCTTCCAGTTAATTATGTAGAGACATAATATATCAACTTGTACTCAATATCACCACATATCCACATTGTTGGTGATTCAGAACTCATAGCTGCATTTTTCCCCTCATCAGATTTGTATTGACTAGCTCATATCTCCAATTATTCTGCTATGCAAGAAAACCATTCTCTACTGAATAGTCAATTGCATTTGAAGGTCCTTATTTGATGCATGGATTCAAACCATGTTCTCTTAAGGTTTCTCCTTTGTAATTCAGAGACGACCTATTGCTTATTATTCTGACTTTAGATTTCCCATCTTCCCCCACAAAAACTTCTGCTGGAATGTGTGTGTTGTAGGTCAGTGACCCTCTGCAAGAGAGACACGGAGAATACTTTATCTAACGGAGCTGGAGAACCAGAACGTAATCACAAACTGATGCCCTGACACTGCATTGTGATGCTGTTGCACAATTTCGTTGCAATACTCAGGAGAGAGCTCAAGCAGGCTCTGAAGTTGCACCATAAGGCGAACAACACAATGCAGTATCAGAATGTCACTCTGCAGTTATTTTTTCATCCCTCTGTGATTTTGCTTAGTGCAAGTGCTTCCTTTTGTCTCCCACTGATGCCCAACAGCTGCCAGGAGAGCTGTTTCTCTCTCCTTCCCATAGCACTAGCTTGCAATCCCAACCATGACACTCCCGTGAAAAATAATCAAAGGTTCCCCAGAATACTTGCAGAACTCCAAAGTTTTCTGTGCTCTGAATATACCTGGGAAATGTGTATCTGAAATAATACAGATACCAAAATCCTATGAATAATACAGTAACACTATGTAATAACTCACATCTGTTCCTCATTGTGAATGAGTTTGGATGGTTCTTCCCTGTTTCCCTTCCCTGTATTTTGAGACAATGGAAAAAAACCACCCTTTTCTTTCCTAATACCATGGTTAAAAACTGGTCTACAGTCTTTCAGATTAGCATATTTGTATTCTAAAAAAAGTAATCAATTTTTTTTTTAGTTTTATACTTTATTAAGTGACTTATCTTTATTAGGGAACGTGAATTCTGAAAAGGACTCTGATCCTAGGCACTTAGCACCTAGACATACATTCCAAGGATATTTCCCCAGCAAAAATGGGGAATTATAAATTACCAAATGGCATGTATGTTTTTTCCTAGACTCAGGAACAATGACATGTCTAAACCACTGTAATCTGTGCCTTTTACTAGACATACTCTGCCTATATGACTACTGTAGGTATAGCATGTAAATAGGAACTCATCTGCTTAAAAGTAATAGCTGACCAGCAGGATGCAGCAATTACATATTCGTAGAAGAGTAAGTCTATTTTTTGTTGAAACATGCCCAAAATAGCAACCGCTTGCATACTTCCAAAGTTCCACATATCAGGTGTTGGATTCATCTTCATCCTGCATCAAGGGACCGTTGTCTAATTAACTGAAGTTACTGAATGCATTTGCCAGCCTGTGTAGCTTTGCAGAAAGTAGGTGTAGTGTGAAGAGTGTTCCCAGTAGGGGAAATCATCCAGCTATCTTCATTGCATCCTAAAATATTTTGGGAATTTACTGAACAAGAGTTAAATTTACTGCAGTGCTGATTTGACATTGCCCACGTTTGGGTTAGAAATGGCTGCTTTATATTATAGTGGGAGAAGTAATATTTTGTCATGAAAACTAAATGGGTGTCGTGATGGATTTAAAATTCCTTAACTTCCTTTTGGTAGTTTCTTTTATTGATTTTATTTCTTGGATTTCAACATGCCTCCATCCTGTTCAGCACCTGAAATTTTCCTTTCCCCTTCCTTTCCCCTTCCTTCCCTTCCCTATATATAGCAGTTAAAGTAGGTGAAAAGAACCTGTGTCACCAGTACCTTCCTCCAAGAAGCTCCAAGACCTTTCCACACAGAACTGACTATTAATGAGGGGAAAAAGAGATGAGCCTGTGAAAAGCAATCAGACATTCATTTTGGCAATTATGGAGCCCTTTTACTTAGACAGAACTTCCCTTTACTTTCCAGTAAGATAGCCTGGTACTAATAATATTAAGTACTAATATACACAACAATGTAAAGAATAAAAATGTGGCTATAACTTCATGGATTTCACTGTTTTTACTTTGGCAAAGCCAAAGCGGCTAGTACCTATATGTGCTGTTATAAAAGAAACAACCACCTGAAAACTCTGACAAAACGTGCTTTATGTATTTTTGAAAAATCTCATTTACGCTTACAAAACTATCAGTGCTATCAAATATAGAGTGATCCCTACAGCTGCCACCTTGGACAAATCTAGAGGGGAACTGGGACAAATCTTAATTTCGTTTTAACCACAAAAAATGAAAGATCGAGGCCCTGGGGCAGTAGTGAACCACACTGATGACACAGATTTCTTTAAAATATCTTTGATATGTTCTGGGAAAAACATTTCTCCTATAATTTTGCTGATAGCTTTTCTAATGATTGTGGATTTAAATGTAGTATTTCTGTTTCAATATACTGTTGCATAACATTTCCTCTTTGTCTTAGTTCTTGAAAAAATTAGTTTCCAATTTCCTGATATTCTCAATTGTTTCTTCTGTCCATATAAATCCAAATATTTCCAGAAATGGGCTGAAAGCAGAGACAGGATGATGATCTTAAGTTACCCCAGGTTTGACAGAACTCCATCAAATGCAGTTTGCAATGATGCAAGATCAAAGTGTAGCTCAAAAAGAGGCAGTAGGTGTTCTGTTGACCTGACAATTGAAGTGCGTGTAGACACGGAGAATAAAAAATATAATCCCATAGAAACCCAGGTGGATTAAATGACTTGCTGTTGGTTAGCTGGTGTGGCAGTAGAAGAGCTGGGAACAGAATTCAGGCTGTTGTTAGCTTAAGTTCCATGACTTCATTAGGAAACCATCTCCTAACTTATAGCATATAATCAAACCAACACTAATTATCATGTTTTATTACTCTTTTTATTCTATTCGTAATCCACAGCCTTCTCTGTCTCTCCTGCTATCAGAGACCACATATGCAAGCCTTTCCTTGTTCCTAAATCATTTTATTCACTATAAACCTGTTAGACATTTCCTTTATTTGGTCGGTTGCCGTGCCTGTTTCTTTCTGGATTGCAAACTAGGCCCTCTGTGACTGACTCATCATGTTCTCCAGCCATCCATACTCGGTTTTTTATCCTACAGGTTTCTATTTCCCCCTTCCAGGTATGGGGTTTTTTGTTAGTCATTTCTAGCCCTTAGATGCTTAAACAAATATTTATGAGGACCTGGAGGAGCCTGCAAGCCAGATAAGGCTTTGCATTTGAGCAGTAACAAAGCCTGTATGCGTCTATTAAATGTCAAGACTACAGCATAGAGATTTAGGTTCTCTGGACTGTTTTGAAGCTACTAGTTTCAAGCCACCAAAACCTCATTTAGCACTTTTTTGGCTCTACATAGCTTCCACCTTTTTTGCTTACCTGGTTGCCAAACGGCAAGATGTGTGCACATCAGGCATGTGTGACAAAAACAGTGTTTCTGCATCGTGATTCTCACCATTTGCTCTTCTAGCGTTGAACTTAAGTGTGTCCCACTAATGATGCACCGGTCTGGAAACCACGTGCTTTGGCCTACGTGTTTTCCAGAGAAAGGGACACCAGGTAAATCGCTATCTCCAAATAGGTTCTCCGGCCTCCCTAAAGAATCTTTCCCAGGAAAAGAGTGAGAATTGAGGTGAATTACAGGTGAAGCTCATTTCTGCAACTAAAGTTGTAGCTGCTGTTCTTTCTTTGGTCTTTCTAATTTTTTGTGTTCTTGCAGCTTCTTGTCCTCTCAAATCTGAAGAGCATGTTGGCAAGGAGGTCTTGCCCAGGAAGTTTATTCAGGGTTCCCATGAATATTCCTTAGAGCAAAAACATTCTTTGACTGGCTTGATTACAACTGGGAGGCATGCCTAACCACAGAAAGCAGCTGCTTTGATGACACTGTTGAATAAGCATCTCTTTTTAAATCTCATGTAAATATAAGACAAAGAAGAGAAGGCTCATAGTCCATTAACTTCAAGCCATGTGAATAAATGTGAGATAAAAACGGATCAAAAACATTTGCATCTGAATTTGAGAAAAGAAAACATAGGTCTGTTGTGAAGATACCAGGCTGATGTGTTTGTACTCTATTACCTGTTTCATTTGATCCACTCAGTTTAAAAAAAAAAAAAAAAANTATCTGCAGTAACTCAGCAGTGATGCTTCTGCAATAAGCCAGCAGTGATGTTTCTCATTGTCTGCTCACTTTTAATTTGTTTCTCCTGGTGCTGTCTTGGAAAGTTACTGACTGATTTGGATTATTGCATGAATTTTGCTATTATTTTTCATAACAGAACTTGAAATGTTATATTTGTCTTCAAGCATGTTATTTCTGCAGTTAACTGAAAAAAAAATTAGCATTTAAATGAAGATGTTGTTAAATTCTGTCACGGAGAAAATAATGAGAACTATTAGTAGAAAATATGCACAGATTTTTACTCTGTCGAAACATGATACAGATCTAAATTAGGCTATGTAAACTAGAAGCTGAAACTATTAAACTACAATCCAGACTCAGGGAAAAAGAATTTCTTCTGCCTGCTACTCAAGGTGCGACCATCACCCAGAGAGCAATTACTTTCCTATGCGCAGTTTGCACGTGAGTGTTGGAATAAACAGGAAAATTTTCTGCAGCATCACAGCCATCTCCCATCCTCTAAGGAAAAACTACCTTCTTGATAATGCTAACATTTAAATTGCACCGTTAAAAGTAGGAATTGACCTTTCCATTCTACTAGTGGAAGATTTAACTTGTGCCTTAAATTCATGACCTCTATAATTGGCCTTTGCTACCAGACATTCTTAAGATGGATGTGAAAATTATTTTCTTCTAAGAATCCTACAGAGAAACTAGGAAAAATGGGAATGAAATCCATAGTCATAGTAAGGTTGAGTCACAAATAAAAATAAAAGTAACTTTTCATAAGAGGGTATCTCTTATTCATTAAAACATTTTCCTGAACCCACTGTTTCTGAGAGTATTAAATCAGTGGAAAAATTACCTTTAGCAAGGTAAAAATACCCTAACATTTCTTCAGCTTTTAAAAATATATATTATTAAAGCTCTTGTTAAATGGTTACAGATAAAATCAAAGTTGTATCTAAGTAACAGAAAAGGGAAAACATGTATTGCAGAACACTCTTTCATCTTAATTGTACATTCAGATACACTAACCAACTTTAAATGCCCAGTTAGAAACCTAATTATGTCTGACGTGCAATCCCAGGTTTAAATAAGGGACCAAAATCCAATACCATCTTGATTTAATGTTAAAATGCTGTTGTCACTAAATTAAAGTGTTTGTTTATGATTTTCAGCTCCACTGATATTAGCAATACCACTCATGAATAGAGCTTGTAAATGGGAAGATGCTGAAGAAAGCTTCTGTTGAGGAAACTAAAGATGTGAACAAAATGCATATGTTTCCTTTTAAAGATTAAGAGTTCAGCGTGTCCCCAAGTGTTAGTACTATACAAGACGTTAGTTATAAATTATTGACTTTGTAAGGCAGTTATCCTGTTTGAAACGAAATTTCAGAAGCCATCTGAACAATTTCCATTAATTTACATAGAAGAGAATCAGATCTTGAAACTCTTTAATTTTGCATTGCTTTAGTGGCACCACTGCTGAATACTACTCTATCATAACTCACAAACAAAAGATTCAGCCCCTAGAAATTAAGAGCTTGGTGTCAAATTTAAAATATTTCCTCTAAAAGATGCCTCTAAAAAGATTTCCTCTAAGGAGAGGAAATTATTTCCTCTAAGAAGATTTCCTCTGGAGAGTCTAATTTCCTATATTTGCATAGCTTTGGCAATATCTTAAAAGAAATTTGTGGCCAAAGATTAAACTGGTAACCCCATGTTAAAATGCATTTCTTACAAGGAAATACCCAAGACTGCCAGACTTCTAAGTGGATTTACCAGGACCTAATGCTACTTAAATACAAGAGTAACTGTTCTTGGACAAGCTGGTCTATACCAACCTCTACATTTTATTCAAGCCAAAAATTGGGTTCGGGGTTTGGTTTTTTGGGTTTGCTTTTTTTGCTTTGTTTTGTTTTGTTTAGTCAGATTCCACTCTGTCTTTATAGGCTAGTAGAGAGTTGGTTAGAGAAACAATACAATTACCTTTTCCACCTGCCTTATTCTTAAATGCTCAGGGGTTCGTTTGTACACATTAAATTTTTCCTGGATCATATGTATACTGTCATGACTCATATACTCAAAGTAAAGACCTCTTAAAGAAGAAGTCTTTATTTACTGTTAATAGTGGAGCCAGGATGGTTTCTATTGGTTATCTTGTGGATTATATGAAAGACGACATTTAACAGATGAGCAGCCATATATATCACATAAATATACGCTCTGTCCAAGGAAAATAGTTAAATAAATATCTCAGCCGAAAATTATTACTTTGGGAAACATATATATGTGATGCTAATTGTTTATCTAAAAGTATATCGTACAGGTCTTAGAAACAACTTTGTCTGTTGGTAGTGTTGAACTTGTTTTTCACAGGGTGAGGGAGTAGAGCCTAATTTTTGTGAAAGTCTGCATTTCTCAAACAATTTGTGGAGCCGTATCTACTGCTTTCAGGTTTTATTCATCCAGAAACACAGAGTGTTAAAGGAAGCCAAAGCATTACAGAGGTTTCTGTAGCAGCTGACTGAACTACCAGAATTTTGAGACAAGATTGCAAGTTCACTTCTTCTTGTGGTTTTTCTTTTTATACTGTGGGAGAGAAAATGAAAGCTTTTCTATTCTAGATAAAATTGACCCTCTCAGAGTACCTTGAGAAGAACTTCTAATGTGACAATATCCATTTCACCCTTGTTATTTTCAGAGGATTGTGTCCATTTTATTTCCTCCCGACCCTTACAAACAGCAAGTGGAGCTGAGGAAAGAAGAGGCCATGCAGGACACTTTTTTCCTAGAACTCCCACTTTTTTGAGAAGTTGTATAGCTTGAACTCACTGTAGCACATCCTAATGCATTGAAAATCACAGGCTGCAGTCTCAACTTCTACCCTTCTGTCTGACAATAATGCACTTTTGACCAACAGTAAAGGATGTGCAACAGACTATGGCATGTTTACTCCCATCCCCAATTTGACTGCCTGGCACAAGGAAACTACACTGCACTTCCCATATCTAAGTGAGTAACCCCTCATAGTATGTACAAAGTGAGCTAGCATTATTGTTAGTGAACAAGCTGTCAATAAATCAAATAATTGATTATTTACTGAGCACTTGTTTCTTGAGGAGACATCAATCATCTTCAGAGAGTTAATAGGACAAAAAGGTCCTATCTTGTCCAGCGTTTCAGGAACTGTGGCACTGACTTCTCTGAAGTAGAGAAAAAATAGTATGGGATGTGGAAACTAATTCAGTCTTGTTGAATTTCTTTATGTTATCTAGATACATTAGGATGTGTACAAAGAGAATAATCCCATGTTGATTGCAAGAGGTCTTGTGCTACTGTTGGAGTTTCTGCAATCAAATATGTGAAGTTTTTTAAAAGACAAAGGAGGTAGCCCTGTATCATTCATCTCTCTTTTTCTCTCTATTTGTGTAACCTTTTTTTTTAATGGAAATGTGTAACATTGTAGAGGGGTATTCTGGTTTTGACTGGGATAGAGTTGATTTTTTTTCCACAGTAGATGGTATGGGGCTATGTTTTGAATTTGTACTGAAAACAGCGTTGATAATACTGGGATGTTTAGTTCCTGCTGAGCTGTGCTTACACACTGTCAAGGCCCTTTCTGCCTCTCACACCATCCCACCAGCAAGTAGGCTGGGGGTGCACAAGGAGCTGGGAGGGGACACAGCCCAAGTGACCAAAGGGATATTCCATGCCATGTGATGATGACATGCTCAGCAATGAAAAGCTGGGGGAAGAAGAAAGAAGGGGGGGACAGTCGGAGTGATGGCGTTTGTCTTCCCAAGTCACCATTAGGCATAATGGAGCCCTGCTTCCCTGGAGATGGCTGAACACCTGCCTGCCCGTGGGAAGCACTGAATGAATTCCTTGTTTTGCTTTGCTTGCTCACAGAGGTTTTGCTTTACCTGTTAAACTGTTTTGATCTCAACTCATGAGTTTTCTCACCTTTACTCTTCCAATTCTCTCCCCCATCCCACTGTGAGGGGAATGAGTGAGTGGCTGTGTGGTGCTTAGTTGCTGGCTGGGGTTAAACCATGACAAGGGTTTAACCCTTTATTACTATTAACATCTTTATTATGTGTTATTGCAGATTTATAGTCTAAATACTTGGTAAAACGTCCTTGCTCCCACAGTATTTTACTGGCTGTTAATCACTTTGAGGAGAGGGAAAGTGGACCTAAGGAGAACGTTTCAATTTTAAGACAGAAAAAAAAAAAAACAACGCCAAAATGCCAGTACCTGTTCTTCAAACAAGGCTACAGATGTTACTTGCAATTACATCAGCCTCCACAGCTTCACTGTAAGAATAAATCAAGTCTGTGTATTACTTCTTAGCAATTCTCAATTAGCACATACACTGCACAATAACACCAAAGCTCCAAATCCAGAAGGACACTGATTTAGAAATAAATGTAAAATTTTATATGAGGACCATAAATCACAGTATTCCTCTGCACCAGTAATTTGTCCACATACCCTCTTCCAGGGCCACTTTTGCCCAAGAGCACCTGAACAAGCCACAGGCACTGACTTCCTCTGATTCTGTATTTTATATCACCCACTTGCACAGTGACATTGTTTAGTTTAGTCTTCTAAATCAACTCTTTGGTTCATTGTTACTTTTTCACCACCCGCCAGTCCTGTTAATGGTCCTTTGTACGCTCAACCTACATGACTGTTCTGCATATAGCATAAGCATTTTAAGCAGAGTTATGTTTGAAACTTTACAACTTTACCACAGTTGTCATAAGAAAACTGAGGTTTACAAATATCACTGTAGAACAGGACTGGCCCTATAAGAAAATTCATCCCTTAAGTAAATTCATCCCTTTATCCCATGGATAAAATGTTATTGTTGATTAAGGAGGAATATCTGCTCAGAAAGTAACTATATCTGCCATAAATAGTGGCCACTGAAGAAATGGGCTTAAAGGTTGTATTTAAGTATTCCTATGACCAAACATGATCCCGTGGATGAATTTCTGGGAAGGAAGTGGCACTCTGAAAATGAGATTGGTCAACAGACAATTGTGACTGTGAGTAAAAGTTGAAAGCCACAAGGCAACAATCAGAAGCTAGAAAATGCATGCTGGCAAATCTGTGCTGCGCACATATGAATTACAGAATTTTGGATGTGCATACTAGTTACATGACTATCCCGAAAACATCTTCTTGTAAACACACAGGCACATATATCCTTTGTCTTTCATACGAGTTATTTATCAAAGGCAGGAATAAAGATGCATATACAGTCTTAGATATTCATACGTGTAATCAGTTGATCATTCTGTTTAGGCGTTTTCTTTCTTGCTGTGTAGAGTGTCCTGTTACCTTCAAGACGCCATCTTCCTCTTTTTAAAATAGTTTAAAATAATTTTCCAAATGAAAATAACCAAATCAAACTTTGTACATGATTATACTAGTTTAAAAAAGACCACAACTAACAGAGTACTTTAAGTCCACACTACTACATAAAGTTAACCTTGCACCTTTAATGTCAATAAGAGCTCTTATTCAGCTGATTGAATAGACATGTGCCTTAATGTAAGAACGCTGGAATTCACAAGTCTGGTAAAGATCAGTACACATACACTTAGGAGAAAACAGAATCTGCTTTGGAGTAACAAATGATGGAACAAGAATGAAACAACTAATGATTGTAACAAAGATATGTGACTATCTGGCTATTACTTCTGTCTGTATCTGGGTGGGTTTCTCTGTCTGTCTGAGGGAAATTTGCTTGAATTCACAAACTTGACTGTTGCAGTTTGAACTAGGATAGTCTATAAAAACCCACTGTTTTATGTCTATATGACAGTGAACTGTACCCTCATGCAGTACTCTGAGTAAATGCTGGAAAATCTCCAGAATGTACCTGCAAAACAATGCAGGTTTTGTTACACTAAAACACTGTTGCAGGCAGAAATTTGAATCTAGTATAAAATATTGAAACACCCAAAATAAACATTCATTTAGAAAGACTCTGTAACTCTGTTAAACTCTTTAACATACACTATTGCTCCAACCTGAAATGAATTAACTTCATTTTGGTCAAGGAAAACATTTGGTTTCAGTATAATTAAAATTTTAAAGATTTTATATGGCAGTTTCTTCAACTGTTAAAGAACCAGCTGAAAGTAGAAAACAAACAGTGGGAAACATATTCTGCTTTCATTTTGGGGGTAGATTGCCCCTGTACATGACCTGTGAGAGTCCGGGGCTGTGTGATACCCTCTGGAGAGGTGACGATACTAAGTGATCCAGGAGAGAATTCACAAAAGCAAGTTGTATATTACTGCAGAAAGTCTTTACAACACTGGCTGACTGGATAACAAAATATCAGATGAAACACAATATAGATAAATGCAAAGTAATGCACATAGGTTAAAACAATCCCAGCTTTAAGTATACAGTGCTGCGATATGACCTGCTGGGAAATAAACCTTGGGGTTATAATAGGCGATTCTATGAAAACATTAGGCAACTACTGCTCAGAAGCAGCTGAAAAAGGAAATGGGATGCCAGATATTATTAGGAAAGGAGTAGAAAACAAACTGCAGCATGCCATTGTGCATTCACACCTTGAGTACCAAAAAAACTAGAAAAATTTGGAGAAAAGCAAAGATGATTCAAAGGAAGGAAAGAACTCAGTGTAAAGAGCAACTGAAATATAGGACTTGTCAGTCTTGGAGTCAGCTAATGGGAGGGATGGGAATAGCATTGGTATGGTTTCTGCAAAATGAGGTACGCAGAATGACACAAAGCTGCAGGAAAAGAAACGTTATCAGCTACAAGCACTGAGTTTTCTTGTGAAAGGCAAAGAGTCTTGAGGTAGTCATAATAAACTTGATTTTTTGAAGCTGGTTCCTTGAGAACGTATTGGCAGTTTAAAGATGCAGCAGAGTTTGTAGGTTAATTCTGACTCCACAGGGAATGTGTATACTGACACAACTTTTACATTCCAAAGAATATGGATATGCTATGGACTGAAAGGACAATGTAGGGTTAGGGCAAAGCCTTTGATGGCTGAATTTGGTACGTCTTAAGCAATCTTTCCATTTTGTCACTCTCTATTTTAGGCAAATTCTGGATATGCAAGAGAAATATCAGAGTTATGAGACTAGATATGATATAATTGTTTAAATCATTCCAATTTCTCACTTTAGGTGCTGAATTGGACACACTATATTTTTTATTTCTGTGTAACAGATGGAATTCTGGTGTTCAGTCTGGAAAATATCACAGCCTATCTTGGGGCCACACTGTCCCAGAAAACCTTTCACCTTTTGCAAAGGCCATGAGGGTACAGTTCAACTGCTGAGCCGCTACTTCTCCATTTCCTTTCACGTATTCATAGCACATTATTAACCTTTGCACTGCTTCGCTATTGCTTGTTCAGCTTCCACATTCTGAGGAGGATGCTGCATACGAAATATCCTTAGACCTTTGATATACCCTTCCAGACTGACACTACAGATACAGACAAAGGGCGGGGGGGGGTTGCACTTCTGTGTATCTGGCTACAAAATACAAACTTGCCCTTCAACAACTCATTCAGCCAGCTGGAATTCTACTTAGTACGTAACCAAGCATACAGAACCCTTGTTGAGATCAGGCACCACTGAACATGCGTGCAACGATGTTGTAGGAGGTATACTTCCTCGCTTTGACCTATGAGCCATGCGTGAAGAAGCTCTTCTTCTATATCCTGAAGCCCTTTATTATTTTTTCCAATGAAGACAGAATTTTAAAATCCCATTAAATTCAGGGCTCATGTTGCTTCCTTGCTGGAAAAGTAATGGGCAAAACACAGGTAAAGTCTAGACCTTAGCCAAACGGTAACTTTCAGTGTTTCAGAAATACAAAACGAGGTGTCTGCTAGCCTAACTTTTACACAGGGTACCTGGCTGACCACCTATCACTGGATTTCTAACACAGATAAAGTCTGTCTCTTTCGCTTTTCTAGACAATTAGCTTGCACTAGACAACTATGGCCACGGGATCTTCATTAATGCTGTAATAAAAGTCTCTAGCACAGGCCTTCTCACTGGCATGTGCAAGTTAAGATACCATTATGTACACAATTCAACTTTCAAATGAAGTAAGAATAAAGGATTTCTACTTCACTGTAAGAATGGAGACTGATTTTTAAAAGATAAACCTTACGTCATCACATCCATTACTCACAGCTTCGAAGTAAAATCCATGTTGTACTATTCATAGAGCACAGGCAATGAAGTATAAAACTACAGTACCATCCAGCAACTTACCATGTAACATTTTATGATCCAAGACATCCAGTTCAATATTCTTTCTGCAGTGTGAATCACTTAAAAACCTTTATCTGTACTATGACAGAATTTTGACATTGTAATATACATAGATCTCCCATAATATTTGTCCTGTTCTTTAAAAGGAAATTATTAAGGTTAAATGTAAGGAAGGACATTATTAACTTTTGTGCTTCATGAGTGTATGCATTTTTCATAGCCTCACATCCCCACTGTTCTCTGAGCTGCGATACATCCAGCAAATTCATCAACACAGAAGCTGTTGGCTGCTATGCCACACGCTTTTTACTACATTCTTACTACATTTTTACTACATCCTATAATCTTTTAAGAAATATAAACTAAAAAGTAAAGCACTTATGAAACTAAATAGTTTTTTACAGGAATTATATTTCTTCATTAAATGAAAATATTAAGTGACATTACAGCTGTTTTAATATCTGTGCACTTTCCCAAGAAGTTAATCTTCACAACATTAATACCAATATAGAGTCGTTCTGCAATGTATACATTATATGACATAGCTATATTATACCATTAACATTTTATACTAACTCTCTGACAATTGAATATATTGAATTTTTTTGGTTGCTGTGGTCTCTGTCCCAGAACTCTTGGAAGCTCTTGCGAGCATCTCAGAACCTATGGCTTGCTCCACCACGTGTTTCATTAATTTCAGGAGTTATTTGCAGAAAGTCTTCAGGAGTGTCACACATTGCAAGTTAGACAGTAAATTCTCACTGACTTCTTTGTGTGTTTTCAACCCAGGAAACCAACAACATAATGGAAAAACATAAACCACACACAAGGCTCCAAAGCCTCTTTGCCCCATCCGTACTGGGACCTTTTTGGCACTCAGAAATAGCTGTGCAAAGCAAAGAACATCTATGGGGCTGTTAGACCTGCTTCAGCTAAAAGTTCATTGGAAAAGGGTATAGAGTTATGATTCTCTGTACTTCGAAAGTATTATGGCATTATCAGAAAAGGATAAAAGGATTATAACTCATCGCAACTCTTGTATGCCAGCTTTGGTTATCACCCTTTACTGTAAATCATTTGGAATAATTTCTGCCCCAAAAAATGCATTACACAGAATCAGAGAGGCACAGAATATTAGAGATTGGCAGTGACCTCTGTGGATCACCTGGTCCAACCCCCCTGCCAGCACAGGGTCACATACAGCAGGTTGCACAGGATGGCACCAGGCAGGTTTGGAATGTCTCCAGAGTCGGAGACTCCACCACCTCTCTGGGCAGCCTGTGCCAGTGCTCTAACACCCTCAAAGGAAAGAAGTTCCTCCTCATGTTCAGGTGGAACTTGCTATGGTCAAGTTTGTGCCCGTTACCTCTTGTCCTGTCACTGGGTCCCACTGAAAAAAGACTAGCCCCCTCCTCCCAGCACCCTCCCTTTAGGTATTTGTAAGCATTGATGAGATCCCCCCCTCAATTTGCTCTTCTCCAGACTGGAGAGACCCAAGTCCCTCAGCCTTTCTTCGTAAGAAAGATGTTTCAGCCACCTAATCATCTTTGTAGCCCTTTGCTGTCCCCTCTCCAGCAGCTCCCTGTCTTTCTTGAACTGGGGAGCCCAGAACTGGACACGGGGCTCCAGATGTGGCCTCACCAGGGCAGAGTAGAGGGGGGAGGATGACCTCCCTCCAGCTGCTGGCCACACTCCTCTTGATGCACCCCAGGATGCCCTTGGCCTTCTGGGCCACAAGGGCACATTGTTGGCTCATGGTCATCCTGTTGTCCACCAGGACTCCCAGGTCCCTGTCTGCAGAGCTGCTTTCCAGCAGGTCAGCCCCCACCTGTACTGGTGCATTACACCTTGATCATGCAAAATCAGTCTTACATACCTACAATGTGCACACACCTACAATGATACCTTTAATAAATACAGCAAAAATTACTAAAAATTAATTTCTATTGGAATCCAGTGTACAATACTGTGAGTGTTAGCACAGAAAAACCTTGTGCAGGCATACATGTGTATTATTTGTACCCATAAAGTGTTTTACCTGTGCCTTTGAGCAACACATCACAAGGTTCTCTTCTCTCCTGTACTTCCAGCAGCCGCTTATGGCAAGACCATTGAAATCCACCATATTTGATCCTCATTTTCAACGTCACAGAAAGGGGACAATGACATGCAGTAAACGATGGTGCACTGGGCTCTTCAGAGCCATAGGAGAATCACAGACCACCACTTGCAGGAAAAGACATGTACTATTCACAGGGAATATAAGATTTGTTTGAGTAATGCCTTAGAAGCCACCGTCTGAATGATTTTATAATAGGTACTATTGAATAAAAAATATGACGAACTATTAGACATACATCCTTATGCCAGGATTTTCAGGTATATTATAATGATTCACTCTCACACAGCTTTGGATGCAATGTAAAACTAACTGTGTTAATGCTTATATGGACAATCTGTACGATAACCTTGACAAATGCACCATCAGGTAGACACATGGAAGATCTAAATGTGTCAAGCAATTCCAAAAAGCCTTTGTGGCTTCCATTCATATAAAAGAACTGAAAGAAACATCCCTCTCTGTGTTAGCACACTTATTTTTTCCAGTTCAACATAATGGCATAATCAGTCCGTTACCTGATTACATATCTAGACAATTCTATAAATGCATACTATTTATAAGATAGAATATAATAACTATCCATTCCACCATAAGATTTATTTTATATTTCTTTCACCTTGACATATTAGGCTATTCTTCCATTTTGTGCAGACTACAACAGTGCTAATGACAGCACGATTTTCATAACGTTAATATAAAAATACGTGCTGTGCAGTGCCTTTGGCCTGTTCTCTCTCTCTCAAGACAACTTCACAGGCATATAGGGAGACATCCAGAAACAGCAGATTTTTTAAAAGCTAACCATTTAATTCCTGTCCTTCAAAAACAGAGAATTGCCATGTTCTCAAAACCATATTGGAAATATTCAGAAGCGATTGAGAAGTGAAGTCTTGTAATCTAATATGTGTTTGTTTTGCTGGAGGCCACTTGATCTCTGTCCAGCATGGTTTCAAGAGGTTATCACACAGGTGCAAAAATTACTGTTGCTTTAGGGAGAATCTGTGTAGAACTGGGCCAAAGATATAATGGAATGGGGTATATTTTGCACTAAGCTTGGGATGAATAGAGCCAGATTGGTGCAATAAAAAAAAAAAAAANTAAAACAACAACAACTACTTAAATTCAGAAGCAGCATAGATTGGGCCACAAAATGCATCAGCTGAGGCAGTAAGTCCTGTGACTAAGAGGACCCAGCTCAGCTGTCTGAATTTCCAGCATGGGAATTCTAACATTGCACTGTGTCTTTTAGGTTAAAGGGGGCTCTTCAGCCTCCATAGACTCAGGAGCAGGAAAAATATATGCCATATCTGTTGTGCTCCTCCTCAGGAAACTGTGAAAAGATTTCCACCCTCTTTTATGACAAGGTGCTCCCACTGACACATCGAGGACAGGGCTCTAGGTAGCAGCTCAGAACTGTTGTTATGAATAGAAATTTCAAATGTGGAGTTCATTATAGCAACTAAACTAAAACCTTCCATTTTAATATAGAAAAGAAAATATAGCTATGGAAATGTGCTCTTTTAAAACAATTTGGTTCTGAGCTGAGACTTTATCTGGCAAGTTTTAGCCTAAAGCTCATTTTTACAGTGTGGTTATAAACCCTTGGAAATGGAAATGCTGACATATCCTTGGCTGTAACAGCTCTAACAGGAGCTTCTATAATAGCCTGTAAAATCAACTATTCTAACTAAAGTCCCTGTTTATTTCTTTATCCTATAAGCTATGACTGCTGTTTAGATTGAAATAGATCAAACATCTGAAGCAAACTATACTGACAAGGTAAAGCAGGTGGTCTTCAAATTACTACTAACAACACGGTATTTATACGCTCAGCATGTTAAGTACTCTTAATATTTCAGTATATTTGAGAGTCTTTAACCATAGATGTGTCCTTTACTCCTCCTGATAAAACTTTCTCATGAAACCCATTGAATTTCTGGGTTATTATTTTATCAGAGAGCACTGAGCCTGTAAGCTGATAAGAGTATGTGTAAAGATTAGGAAGATCCAGTCCTGACCATGCACTCACACATTCATAATGCTAACTTTATGAAAACGGTCATCTTTCAAGTACTTTCATTATTCATAGTTTTTTCGCTATTCAAATGCATTCGAGTGTTTTGCTGGACTGTGTCTTGTGAGGGTGGTAAAAAATAAGGAGGAAAAACGATGAGGAAGGACAGGGGGTTAATGGTTATACCTACCTCATGTGAGGGACAAAGACATACCAGTATTTTCACTAAGATTTTGGTTTTAACTGTGAAAGTACAGAAGATAGGGTTTATCGTAGAAACAATCTGAAATGACAAAAACATCTGTAGATCTAAAACTTTCCTTCTTTTCATTCACTATCAAATTCAGGACAAAATTAGGCTTGGAATAACTATATTTCTCTTATTTTTAGTTAAGACTATGCAGGGAAATTGACATTCATCTGATTACACATTAGAATCTATACTTAAACACAAAATGATAACTAGGTAACTGTTTTCACTTCAGTATCTCCATATGAATGTCTGCCCGACATACCACGGAATGTCTGTCCGTATAAATTCTGTCCTGAATCAGTGACAGAAATAAAATTTACATAATTAATTTGAGTAAATATATTATTATACAGAGAGAGACCTTATACCAAATGCATGTGTTGAAAATCATAGAATCATAGAATGGTTAGAGTTGGAAGGGACCTTAAAGATCATCAAGTTCCAACCCCCCTGCCATGGGCAGGGACACCTCTGACTACAGCACGTTGCTCAAAGCCCCATCCAGCCTGGCCTTAAACACTTCCAGGGATGGGGCCTCCACAACTTCCCTGGGGAACCTGTTCCAGTGCCTCACCACCCTCACAGTAAAGAACTTCTTCCTAATATCTAATCTAAATCTCCCCTCTTCCAATTTAAAACCATTACCCCTTGTCCTATCACTAGACTTCCTGACAAAGAGTCCCTCTCCAGCTCTCCTGTAGGCTCCCTTCAGATACTGAAAGGCTGCTATCAGGTCTCCCCGGAGCCTTCTCTTCTCCAGGCTGAACAGCCCCAGCTCTCTCAGCCTGTCCTCATAGGAGAGGTGCTCCATCCCTCTAATCATCTTAGTGGCCCTTCGCTGGACCTGTTCCAACAGTTCCATGTCCTTTCTATGTTGAGGACTCCAGAGCTGGACACAGTACTCCAGGTGGGGTCTCACAAGCGCAGAGTAGAGGGGGAGAATCACCTCCCGTGCCCTGCTGGCCACGCTTCTTTTGATGCAACCCAGGATACGGTTGGCTTTCTGGGCTGCCAGCGCGCACTGCCGGCTCATGTTGAGCTTCTCATCCATGAGCACTCCCAAGTCCTTCTCCTCAGGGCTGCTCTCCAGCCATTCTCTGCCCAGCCTGTATTTATGCCTGGGATTGCCACGTCCCAGGTGTAGGACTCTGCACTTGGCTTGGTTGAACTTCATGCCATTTGCATTAGCCCACCTCTCAAGCCTGTCCAGGTCCCTCTGGATGGCATCCCTTCCCTCCAGTGTGTCAACCGCGCCACCGAGCTTGGTGTCATCGGCAAACTTGCTGAGGGTGCACTCGATCCCACTGTCCATGTCTCCAACAAAGATGTTAAATAGCACTGGTCCCAGTACTGACCCTTGCGGGACACCACTCGTCACTGGCCGCCACGTGGACATTGACCCATTAACCACAACCCTTTGAGTGCGGCCATCCAGCCAGTTCCTTATCCACCGAGTGGTCCATTCATCGAACCCGTGACTCTCCAATTTGGAGACCAGGATGTCATGCGGGACAGTGTCAAATGCTTTGCTTAAGTCCAGGTAGATGACGTCCGTTGCTCTGCCTTTGTCCACCAAGTTCGTGGCAGTATCGTAGAAGGCCATCAGGTTTGTCAGGCAGGATTTGCCCTTGGTGAAGCCATGTTGGCTGTCTCCAATCACCTCCTTATTTTCCATGTGCCTTAGCAGAGATTCCAGGAGGATCTGCTCCATGATCTTGCCAGGCACAGAGGTGAGACTGACTGGCCTATAGTTTCCTGGGTCCTCTTTTTTTCCTTTCTTGAATATCGGGGTTATGTTCCCCTTTTTCCAATCCACAGGAATTTCACCAGACTGCCACAATTTCTCAAATATGATGGAAAGTGGCTTCGCAACTTGGTCCGCCAGCTCCTTCAGGACCCGGGGATGAATTTCATCAGGTCCCATGGACTTGTGCACTTTCAGGTTGTTCAGGTGGTCTCGAACCTGATCTTCTCCTACTGTGGGGCAGTTCTCCATTCTCAGAGCCCCTGGTTTTACCTACTGTGACTTGGACAGTGCAAATATCATAAATATTGCTACAGATTTCATTCCTGTATTTGGTTTGAAACCTGTTCCTATGATGTCAAAGACAATATTTTGTAATGATTTTGAAGTCAGAAATTACTTTGGTCATTTATTTTAATTTCAACACTAAGACCTTTGTGTTTAGAGAGAATGAAAACACAGAATCTATTCCTTCATCTCCATTTGTCTGAAGTAGACAGGGATGGAAAAGAGCCCTGCAGCCTGCAAAACTGTCATTGCTGGGCCACTTACTGCTGGAACCAGAATTACCTCGTTTAGAACAGCAATTCAGGTCACACAGCACAGAACTCTACTGTACCGTGTAGCAGTCCTCATGCTCAAGCGGATCTGACTGGGTTTAAGTGCACCCTGCTCACCATATTGCAAAAAATCTGCTGATTTCACCTGCTCTGTCTTCTTGATTTTTAAGTAGTTTTAGATGGCAGTAAAGAATGTTTCACGAAATGCAAAACTAGGGTTAATTAAAAGCAAAATCTAGTCCTTAGCTTTCTATTTTTATTACCAATTACTACTTTCTTTCAAAGTTATTAATAAATACCAAAAGATAAATCTATGAACATGCACACACAATCACACAAGCTTATTAAAACAATGCAATTTTTGAAAAAGCATAATCAATTTCATGTCACTTGACAGCAATTCTCTAAGTAATGTTAAATTTCTCCAAGTTAAATCAGTGGCTTCAGAATGCAATTGAAATGGACAGTCTACATATTGAGTAACTTTTGAACAGTTGCAAGCTTCCATAATTTTTTTACTGTGTTTACATTTTCAAAAGTGTGAACATGTTATATGTCTTTCATATTAATATTTTATGCAGTCCAAACTTTGAGAAATGAGTACTGGTATTGTTTTTGCTTCACTTTCAACACTTCAAAATTCAGAAAAATGTCAAATGTGATTTAAAGTATAAAAATAAATCCAGGGTCAAGGTGTAATTATTATCGTTGCATGATTCATTCTAGTGGAGTGAGAATTTCACTTTATGCTTCTTTAAAAGGTTGTCATGGTTTGGACCTCAAACCAGGACAAAGGTACAGGTTAGCATTCTCAAAATCACTGGTAGGCTTTGAAATGCTGACCTATTTGTTATCAATATTTCTGAAGAATCTGCAGTATGTTAACACACACCTTAAGACCAAAATTATTAATATAACATTGCTTGCATTATTTTTTTTATTACCAGTCCACAGTTCTATATGTATACATACCAAAAATCCAGAATTTAAAAATTGTCAAAACTTTAGGAGCTTACCAAAAGAAATAGGAAATAACTTTTCTTCTCAGAAATTCAAACAAGGTTTTGCATCAAATTAAATGGAAAGTTTTAGCCACTTACTCAAAAGTATGCATAGCAGGGCTGTACTCAAAGAGGATGAGAAGCAGTTTTGAAGTTTTAAATTAAATACCCGACAAAGCCTACTAGTGAAAAATATAGTTCAAAAACATCTGTGCACGGTAGTTTCTGCATTTACTTCATAAAAGTGAAATGCATATCATAATTGAGTAATGCAAATGTATTTTGTCATTTGAAGATCTGGGACAAGATCCTCAGCTTGTATAAATCAGCCCAGTTCCACTACCATCATAGAACTCATGCTGATTTACACTATCTAATATTCTGGCATGAAACATTTTGTAGCTATGGAAATTTACAATAGTTTTGTAGAAGTGTTGCAAAAAGGAAATATTGTCTCATTGAAAGAAAAATTCCTTACACCTGCCCCAGCCAAGATTTCATATGACAGCCAAAACCAAGCCTCAGAAAGCTCAGTGAAATTATGCTCTCAGGAGACAGAAACCTTCTCTTTTTAACCTTACAAAATATATTACATAAATATCTTTACTTTTGGCAAATTCTGTTTAGATCTCAAATACAACAGTATTTACAGCTTTACGTATAACTATGTTCAAACTTACACATGTATTTTTCTCTCATGTTGTCACCTTATTTTTCTGTGCATATGCAAAATATGAGAAATTGTTCTAGGTGTACGTTTTTAGGAATGAAGATAGAGATCCTCATAGCAAAAGTGAAGCTCTAGTCATCTGCTTCCACAACCTGCAGTATCAGGCTTGCCTCTGCGGACAGCATCTCCACCATGTATGTGTCAGATGAAGGATAATGAAGGCTTAGCTGTAATACTTACTTAAAAGCTATTACTTAATTTAATCAACTTATACTTAAAACAGGCATTTGATACCAAAACTGAGTTCTCTGGAGCTAGAAGAAACAATGGTTTGTACCTTTCAAAGAACCACAAGGTCTTGCAATAACATATAATAACAGACCTAACAAAGGGAGGGTTAAAAAAACCCAACTTATCTAGGACTTGGGGGGGCACGCACAGTTAGAGAGAAATAGAGGTAAGTTGATGTGAAAGAGATAAAGGACAAGTCCACTGTAGCGTTAGAGCTTACCTGAAGATCAGCTCATGCCAGACAACACAGGCTATGTCAAAAAATCCCATGGATCAGGACGCAAAGCATGAGCTGTAGAAGAAATCCTGAATCACCCCAGAGATCTGTCCCCAAAAGATCAAGTGGAAAGAGGAAACACAAGGAAGGAAACACATTTTCCATGATTCTCAGTTTCAGTCTAGGTCTGCGTCCATGTCGGTTAATGGTTTACCCCACGTTCGTTCCTACTGAATTCAACAGTACCCCACTGAGAAGGGGATGCTGCTATCCAAAGCAAGTCTGCCGAATCCCTCTGTTCATCTTACATTGGAGGTTATTTCTTTTGACCACCATCAAAGTATTTCAAAATTTATTTTCTCCTTCTCAAAAGTAAGTTAACAAAAAGAGAACATCTGTGTGACACACAGAAGAAACTCAGGTTATGGCAGAAAAACAAAAAAACTGGATGTGACGTCTGGCTCTAAAATACTCATCATATCAGGGCAAGCAAAATTGGCCGCTGCAGACAGGACACACAATGCATTTCCTGACAGGTAGAAATCGGGTTTGTTTATCTCCTGCTGCCCACAGCTTTCTGACATAATGATCTCAAAAAGTAAACCACATACCTGAGCTTTCAAAAATGTACCCAAAAGTCACATTTAAACTGGACACGCCAAATTCATCACAAGTACAATCAATAAAAATGAAGTACTGTCACAGCAAAGTCAGCAGAACTACTATGGCAGAGGGTTCTGAGGCTGTGGATGATGATAAATTTCTGTCCAGTTGTATTACCTAATGACAGGAACACCTTAATGCTGGCTGGTTTGCCACCTAGGTGAGACTTCCAGAGGGGAAACCTGGCTGAATCACAAAAAACAAAGTTCATACAAGGGAGCACGTGCTTGCAACACTCCATATTATCTCAGGTCTTTCCTATTCTATTACAGTGATGACACATGATTCGCAGCAGTCAGATAGAATTTGCTGAGGTTCCTTTATAGAAGGACTCAACTGTAATGGGACTGGTGAAAGTTAGGAAGAGTCATGGAAGGCAAGATGAAAGAGGTAGTAGGCAGCATATCCTTTATTTCGTTGTCAAAGCCTTTGCCCCATATTGGAATAAAATTATACGAAATATGAGGAAAAATAATAACTCATATGATTTTACTGTGGGTTTATGGTGTGTTGACCCTGGCTGAACACCAGGTGCTCACCAAAGCCGCTCTATCATTCCCCTCCTCAGCTGGACAGGGGGAGAGAAAATACAACCAAAGGCTCATGGGTCGAGATAAGGACAGGGAGACCACTCAGCAATTTACCGTTACGGGCAAAACAGACTTGACTTTGCGAAAATTAATTTAGTTTATTACCAATCAGATCAGAGCAGGATAATGAGAAAACAAAAACTAACTCCTAAAACACCTTCCCCCCACCCCTCCCTTCTCCCCGGGCTCAACTTTACTTCCCATTTCTCTACCTCGTCCCCCCAAGAGGCGCAGGGAGACAAGGAATGGGGGTTGTGATCAGTTCATCACACATTGTCTCTGCCACTCCTTCCTCCTCAGCAAGAGGACTCCTCAAACTCTTCCCCGGCTCCAGTGTGGGTTGCCTCCCATGGGAGACAGTCCTCCATGAACTTCTCCGACATGAGTCCTTCCCATGGGCTACAGCTCTTCACAAACTGCTCCAGCATGGGTCCCTTCCATGGGGTGCAGTCCTTCAGGAACAGACTGCTCCAGCATGGAGGGTCACAAGTCCTACCAGCAAGCCTGCTCCAGCATGGGCTCCTCTCTCCATGGGGCCACAGGTCCTGCCAGGAGCCTGCTCCAACGTGAGCTCTCCCAGGGTCACAACGTCCTTTGGGCACCCACCTGGTCCAGTGTGGGGTCCTCCACAGTCTGCAGGTGGACATCTGCTCCACCATGGATCTCCATGGGCTGCAGGGGGCCACACCATGGTCTTCACCACAGGCTGCAGGGGACTCTCTGCTCTGGTGCCTGGAGCACCTCCTCCTCCTCCTTCACTGACCTTGTGTCTGCAGAGTTGTTCCTCTCACACATTCTCACTCCTCTCCTCTGGTTGCTGTTGTTCCGCATTTTAACCATGCTATCCCAGAGGCGCCACCACCGTCCCTGATGGGCTCAGCCTTGGCCAGCGGTGGGTCTGTCTTGGAGCTGGCTGGCATTGGCTCTATCAGATGTAAGGGAAGCTTCTGTCAGCTTCTGACAAGCCACAACTGCAGCCCCCCCGCTACCAAACCCTGCCATGCAAACCCAATACAGGATTTCAGACTGAAATGCATTCAGAAAACATATTAAGAACAACACAGACATCGTGGGGCCATCACGTTTAAATCATCTTTTTGCAATTGCCCACCTGGGGTGTGGTACACACATAATAGTAACACTGCCGCCAGTGTCAGTCTTGCTAAATTTTATAACTATATTTGGTCACTGCAACACAATGCACTTCTTCTGTTTCATATAGCTGTGAATATGACAATCCAAGCAGCTAATCACAGAAATCACAATTCCAGACTGGCTTAATGAATAACAGATGACATCCACTTAAGGAAAGACTGGATGACATAAAGAAATTCTCTTAGCTTAGGATCTGGCACTCTGATAAAATTAATCCACAACCACTCCGCGAATTAGTCATCCAAGGGATATTTTACTTTCTGGATTGTCAGAAATGAGTGTGCCAGAAGGAAAGGTGGATCAGGTTTGTGTGCCTCTGAGGTCCATAGATGGTACTCCAGGATTGCTTCCAAAGGCTACTGAACTCTCCACTTTACCTAACATTTATGACTACAGGAGAAGCCCAAGAATATCCCTTGGTTATTATTATGGATTAAAAAAAGTCTTTGTTATTTCTTTAATGCAGTCTTTCAGTTCAGGATTAGTTTTCTAATTGAAAAAAAAAAAATATTGTTGTATAGGGCTTGCAAAGTAGTTTAAATGCAACTAATCCAAACACGTCTAACTGGAATGGGAATTTAGGATTGGGGTTTGCTATTTTAATCAAAACATCATAAACTAAAGGTTAACATCAAATCTTTCTGTTTAATGCATACACATGCAATATTGCCCAGTCTAGTAAGCTGGACCAATACTCTCACAGAAATTTGTAGACAGATACTTCTCACAGTATTTTTGTATGCAATTACTATGTTCAGAGTAAAAGGGTGGAGTAAGTTTTGTTATGAGTTATTATACTTGCAGTGCAAATGATTTTTACCTGTTTCTTTGTAGATGACTAGGATTTTTTCAAGAAACTAAATTCTGCCTGTAATTATTGAGATTTTCAGAAAAGCCAAAAATAGTTGTGAATAGTAAAACATGATTGTATCATTATCACTGTGATTTTACAGTCTTTATTCAGGGAAATTGTGGGCTTAGAGGTTTTTTCAGCCTGTAAATAATTTCCATGACTCAAGGAAAGAAATGTAATGTAATTGAGAGAATAAGAAATTGTGAGAGTTGGTTCTTCTTACCAGTGTTACTTTTCTGAAATGAAAATATCTTCTACTTTACTGTTGTGAGAATACAGAAATGTTGGTCTTTGATAATAAAAATAATAATGGATTAGATTCTACTGTAAATCCCAAGATTTCTCCTAAATCTGTGTATCTGAGATAGGCAAATTCTTTTGAATGAAAAATATTATTTTGAAATGAAAACTCTCACTTTGAAAAAAGTCAAACAAATCATTTGGAATTTCTGACAATCATTTTGCTTAAAAATGGAAAATAACTACTTTTTCTACTTTTGTATTCTCCCCATATTTTTAAAGCTAATTTCAATTAAAATGTAACTGCTATTCAGTTGCTTTGAAATTCTTTTTTTTTTAGCCAATTTATTTTTTTTGAAATCCCTCTGTAGTTTTAAGTCAGATATCTATAGTGCAGAGTATTTCAGTTGTGTATTTCAAAAAACGTGTAGTCTCCAAATTAACTTCTTTTTTGGAGGGGGGAAACTTCTTTTCTATTTAGTATTCCACAGGTCAGTGTTAAGTTGTCACATGTACAGAACTGTGGTTTTTTTTATTTAACACAAGTTAAGAGATCTGTTTCAATAATAGTCTAGTTATGAAAATTTGTGCACCCATAGTTCTCAGGTAAATCTCTCAATAATTGTTGTATCATGCTGGTAAAAAATTGAGCTCTGGCTCTAGCAGAATTGTGTTTGATTCAACAAATCAAAACTCATTTAATATGTAATTTGTGCTTTTTTTTTTCATTATTAGACAACCTGGTTTATGCTACATGATATCCCAATGATGTTGATACGCCTCTTGCATCAGAAGCCTGCATAACTATATTCCAGCAAAATGGAAATATAACTCAGATAGGATCATAAAAATTAGACTTAAGATATACATATTTACCACTTCTTAAGGTTTCTCTTACAAGGGATAAATTGTGTGGGCTGTTTTGAGCTGTTTTGAATAGCTGTTATTCATATTTAATATCTGAATAATTATACAACAAGAAAATGAGACCCCATGACAAACACTGTCCTTACAGTAATTAATTTCATCTAGCAGCACAGTTTTAGTATTTGAACACTGATGCAATAAGAGAGACTGAAAGAATTTATGCCAAACTTTTATGTCAGTGTAATCATTCCATGCTAGAGATGGCCACGGAAAATTATTGTCTTGTTTAGACATCCCCAGAAATAGAACAGTTTGACAGTTGTGTAAGTGCACTCAGTACCCGCTTTTCAGGGCAACACTAATGGCACTGTAGACAACACTGACATTAGAAAACCATACTCACCTGAAATTTGCAGCACAAATGGATGCTGTCAAATAGTAAAGCTGTTTGCAGACATAATCCCTCTCACTAGTCTGCTGATCCCTTGGACCTTCTGTTAATGTTTACAAACATTTTAAAAGGTGAAAACACCCTTTTATGCAATTCTACAAGGCAAGAATAAGCAAGAAAAGAAATGTTTAGGTTTTCTATAGACAAGAATAAAAGAACAATGGAGCATAGAAGCTGACATGCTTGTAGGTAGACTTGATTTCAATCAAATAAACCGATCATACACCCTGTCTTTTAAAGTTTGTGGATTCTTTGAGTGCTGCTGCCCTGACTAGATGCACTTCTGAAGCACTGAGGACAAATTCTCTGTTACTGACAGTGTATCCCAATTTAGGAATATATTAACCCAGTTCCAGATGATATGGCATTGAAATTATATGGCATACAAAATTATTTTCTGCCAGCCCCTTAGCCATTGTAGTTCATCTGGCATATTAGCTTAAGCCAAAAATGATTGAGAGCTGCCTCAAATACAGATGCTAAACCGGCTGCAGTCACTGCTCCGTCACTTCTGCCACTACAAGAGTCCCCAGCTGTAGAAAGGCAGGTGGCAGCTGATGGTACTAACCCCCTGTGAACTCTCTTGCATGACCAGACATTGGTGGCTTGCCCTTCTGCAGTCATTTTCCTTCCTCCCAGGAGGCATATTCTTTTTAATGGCTATTTAAAATGTGACAGTGATCAGAAAGGAATTTTACCATTTATACTTAGATTTCCAAACAAAGGCGTGATTTTCAGGAGTTCTTGCTAACTATATCTCCCATTCTAAGTCAATAACACTTTCCAGTTTGGAAATGTCAGTGTATGACTGTAATGCCTTAAAACTGTAAATATCAAAATTACTCAGAAGCTTTTCTCCTTTCTTTTCACAAGTAACCTCGTATTTCTCTTTCACTTGGCTAATATTTATCCAAAGGTAGAAAGATTTCAAATACATAAACAAACAAACAAACCCTAAAACCCAAGCAAGTTTCCTTACTATCCTAAATTTAGCCAAGTATGAGGTACGTATTTGAAAATGTATCTGGCTGATAAAATACAGTGATTTATTGTGTAAGAGTCAGGGGGAAAAAATCAAGCTAATCATTACTGTCATCATAACTTCCTCTCATCTGATTTAATACTGAATAGCTACTTTTATATTCTGCAGTACATCAATTTCTAATTCATGATTCTGATTGCAATCAGGGTACAGCATTCCTCTGTATCTCCTGGTCTTCATTAATGTTCGCAACAGTTTTGGAGCTGGAGGGCTTAGATTCCGACAGAGCAGACAATGCCTAAATTTGTTTTATAGCTGAAGTTAGAGAAACCCTCTTAATGAATGAAAACCAGATCATCAGACCCCACTGCTGTAGCTTTATTTTTATCCAGGATCTTATAATATTAATCCCAACAAACCTACGAGGATTAAAGAAAAAAACCAAATAATTTGTCCCCTTTCCTCCATCTAAATACTTTGATTTCCCTAAGTAACACTCTAGGCTGGAAGATTCACTGATTATTCACTATTCAGTGATAGATACAGCATAAACAGCCTTCAAAATTATATTTCAAACTTTTCCTGTTAAATAAGAGACATGGTATGCTTTTAGGTTTTTAACCAAAGTCTCAGTCATTCTAAAACTGCTGGGTTTGGGGTTTTTTAATAGCCTTATCTTCTTTCCTGCAATTCTAATTCTAAGCATAGATTTATCATTATCTGATTTAGGTAAATGAAATAACACAAATTAATATACCTCAGGATTTAGTGGTTTGTTACAACTTGTTTACTAAGAGCCAACACTGAATCACATATATTCTGGTTTAAGTAACTGAAGAGATTGCTCAAGACGAGATGTATGTATTAATAGTAAATAAATAAATCCTTAGTAAGTATTTATTGCTATGCAATAAACCATTAATACTGAATGTCTCCAGTGGAATATTTTTTCTTTATTCAGAGGAAGAGACAAAGAGTCTGATTCTGACTGTGGATATAATCAGGTTAAAACCAGTGCACAGAGGATAAGAATCAACATTTTTCTCCTGCTTACGGTAATGAGTCCCAGTAGTGGTTTGCACAAGATGAATAAATGGATCTCCATAGGGCCGAGCATCTCCGTGCTTCCTCAGGGGCTCAAGGACAGGCTGCAAGCTACTAACATTTAATCCTTAGTGAAGACCTCTAGAAAGCATATATTTATTGAAAAATGTCGATCTCCTCCCCACCCCCCCCAAAAAAAAAAGCAAGCCAGAAATAAACCAGTCAGTGAAACAACCCTGAGAATCTGAGCTTCAGACCATGTATGTAACTAGCCTTTAAAGCAATCTTCCCCTCTGGCTTTCAGACACCGGACTCCCTGAAAAGCATCAAGCCATTTCAATACGTTGAAGTAATTGTGGAGATAATGAATGTAGCATTATGCAGAATAATTTTAATACCATGGTGGTAAGAATCATTTTTCTACGTCTTCACTGTTGGTTGAGATCAAATATTGACTTCTATGGAATGTATCTCTACAAACAATGAAAGCTGCAAGCTTCAGTAATGAAATACTGTCTTCAAAATGCTAGGAGTAAATTTGCTAATGATTTTACTGAGCTCTCTCAGCTAACTATTTTTTTAGGCCTGACAACTTTTAAGGTTAGTTACAGCTTTGTCAAGTGATCTCCTACCTTGGAAAGAACAATTTTTTCACTTATTTTCTACTTTTTAAAAATTCTTTTCCTGTGTACCTATGTGTATTCTATGCGTTCTTTATTCCAATGCTTCTCTGCTATGACACAAGCTATACAGGGTGTGATGGGAACACTCAAACCAAGATCATCTGAAGGAATTTAGAAATTATTTGGTTTTGACCCATTTGAAAGGAACAGTCAGAGGTTCAGGAAGAGGGAAAAGGACAATGTAACAAATAAGATAAGAAAAAGTTGCTGTTCATAGTAATATTATAGGAAAGTTGTCAAAGCCATAAAAATAATAGTTTAAATCAAGAGAGGTATAAAGACAATTGTTAACAGGTTAAGAAGTGGATACCACAGGTAGAACAGGGAAGGAAACAAAAGCTATCAATAAATCATGGGTACCAGCTGATAGGTATTTAAGGTTCAAGGAAGCTAATTAACAAACTTACAAAACTCCTGCCAGTATATTTTGAAGAGTAATGGATAGCTGGAGACTTGTGGTAGGAAGACGAGAAAAGGGAAGCAACAACTTGGAGTTGATACACTGCGATCTTGAATAATCTGGTTTATTTTGTACCCTATTAAAAAACAGAACTAGCACTGTGAGTTAAAAATAGGCAAACATCTGGAGAATAAGGAAATCTTAAAACCAAGGAAGTAAAGGCTTAAAAACAAGTAATCATGACAGAAAACGTGACTGCTTTTTGATGTTGCAAGTAAAAATGTAATAGCTGGAGGGGACACAGTAGCCAAACTATCAAGATCTTAAGTAGGCTTACAAAAAGGTCTCTGAGCAAAATCTTATGTTAGCTCAGGAAGCACTGCCATGTGAAGCAAGATTTCAAATGGACTGCAAACAAAAGATGCTGATAAGCAGCAGTGTGTGTAAACTCGGGGATCAGTAAGCAAGACATCCCAGAGGAAGTTTTTAGGAATTTTCTTGTTTCACAACCTCCATAAAGATATGAAGAGCATTAAGAGCATGCTGATTACATTGCCGCGTGATGCCGACTGTTTTCTAAACACACAAATCTATTAAGGTGTAAGGAATCTACCCGTGCAAGCAAAGTGATTATCCTCTTGTTCCGGCAGAAGCATGTCAGACAACTGTGCAAAACAGGGGCAGAGCCAGAGTCTCTTGTGCTCACCCTCCCATCTGGCCGCGAGCAAGGAACCCACGTAACTCTGAGCCAAGCTATTCAGGCAGCGCAACCGACCTTCTGGAAGTGCTCCAAAAGGCAGCCCACGCTGCACCTGATAATTTTGTTCACAGCCACTGAGCCATACTGACAGGCATGAGGGAGAGCAGACGGCATCGTGGCCTCCGGGAGCTGGTGGAGACGGTGGCTGTTCTCACAGATCTCTGTGGCTTTTCAACTGATTCTCATGCCTCGTAACCCGCAGAATTTCCAAATGCCCATCTTCAAAGGGGGATCTGGTACTGCGTCTTGTGAGAGCTGATTCAGCCCAAGTGAAACATTGAAGGAAGGAACAGTAAGGAATGAAGAAACAAGGGCAAACAAGCAGAAATCTACCTGAAAAGGAAAATGAAACAAAGACCTAAGTTCTGCATTCTAAAGTGTCAATGGACCCAAATATTTTTGTGTGTACATTCAAAGTTTGGCACAGCTGACCATGGTATTTAATATATCCAGATGTGTATATTTGTTGGGTTATGACCATCCAGGTCTGCAGAAGAAAAATACAACATACCATTCAAGGAAAGGTACTGATATAGAAATTGTAATGATGAAACAGAGACATGCATAAAGGTAAGACGTTAAAGCCATAACCTGCCCAAAAATTCCCTATAATAATAAAAGGCTCTCTCTACCAGCCGTGCTTTGCTAATTAGCTGAGTACATGTCAAGAATGATTAATGAGCAATTGATTATAGCTTGCTGTTAACTTGGGAATAAAGATTAAGAGGCAAATCCTGAGTTAAATCCAGAGGTACAAAAACCCTGCAGCAGTGATTCTGTGCACAAGGACATACAATGTACAAAAGGAACAGTAATGAGGAGGTGGTAGCAACAGGATTTGGGGTGCACCTTTTCCTGTACATGGTTGGTTTAAGCATAAGGCAGATAATACACCTTCGCTTCAGAAAGGACAACTTTCGGGTTGAGTTACCACCCTGGAAAGCTTCTCTTACTATTCTGTTCAAATTTCCCATTGTTCAAAAAAAAACCTAAATGGGGCTTTGTCTGAAGATAATAAAATGAGAAGAAAACTACTTGTCAGTATTTCAGAAGAAGCAGAAAGGCAGAGAAAAAAAAATGCTAGAGTGATATAAATGTTTTTCTCTATGTATTAGTACTAGGAAGGAACCCTATTGCAAATAATCCATAATTTTTGTCTGGCATCGTTTTCAAGTCTCAGAAGCAAATGACATATGAAATACAGTACAGTGTCCGGTACAGCTGGACAAAGCTGCCCAAGAAGCTATACCATGGAGGTAAAAATCTATATTGGCAGGGAGATAAGCTAGAATATGCAAACTTTTTCCTCTTTGCTAATTCCCATGTTTTTGATAGAGGCACTTTGAGATTCCCTAGGTGATTATTCTGTACGATGCCAGGAAATTAAACAACACTCTCCATTGAAGTGCAGGTTCCACTGCTGAAGTAATCAGAAAGACCTCATCCAAATCAGTGAAGTAATTTTATTTCCAGCAACAGTTTCTTGATTTTTCCTCCTCCTCCTCTATATTCTTTTGTGCACTTTACACTGTGTTCATTCAATACTGGTAAAGAAATTATTTTCTCTTCTTCCACCCATCACATATAATTTTGGATCGATTCAGTTTGCGAAAACAACACAGTCACAATTTTGTGGTGACGTGGAAATACATCTTGAAATTAAATACATCCTGCAGCGGCAAAACGCTTCTCTGCCAAATTATATATACAGCTCTAATTTTAGAGAGCAGTGTCATTCTCACTCCAATTGGCGTAGCAAAGCTGAAGCGAGGATTTAGTATTTTTATCATATGTTATTCTACTACAGGAGACTGGGGCTTTCAGAAAGATGTTTTTCTTCACCAGACAGAGACAGCACAGAGTCAGGCATTGACAATTGGGACAATGTGATCTGATGACACCATTCAGCGAGCGAGTCAGCGCATCTACTCAGGCATGAAAAAGAAAGGAGCAGCTTTTCATGCGGTATGTACTGTCACAGGATTATCAAAGGAAATACAAGTAGGTAACAACGTGCAGCTTCATTAAAGCCCTTAGCGTTCGAGTTCCTCGGCGCTGTGTGTTGTGAGCAGAAGCAGAACGTAAGAAAACTTTGGAGCGCCAGCGGTGCGTGGCGTATGCTGTAGTACGAGCCCCCGGGAACACAAATCTCCTGTGGCAAAACTGCAACTTGTTCTGGCCCCGTGAAATTACAGTCTAACTGCAAAGTTGAAAGTCCACCTTGTACGAGGAATCAAGCCCTTCTGCTGCCGAATGTTCTGTGATGTTGGGACTTTTACTCTAGGACCCTCTTAACGAGGCGGATTTTTTTTTATGATAGTAGGAAACATCAGCTTTTGGTCCCCATGTCTTTCAATCCGAAATTAAACAAATGTCATATAACAATTTATATTCCACTAAAGGTACAGTTTAACAAGTGTACTGAGAGGAACACACTGAGAAATTAATTCTATAAAATACTGGAGAATATTAAACATCCGATAAAATAAGCTGCTATGTTTTATATGTGGGGAGCGTGCTCAGGCACAGATGACTACTTTTTTTCAAAATACCTTTAAAATAAATCTCCTCTTGAAATTCCACAATAATAAACAAACACAGTTCTCTGTCTATTAGCTATGCTAGGCTATCACAGAATATTCTATGATAAAGTACCACTCTTTTGGCCAACTATGACTTCCTGCTCTTAAACTTTTTAAGTAGGCTGAAGAACAGAACTCTTGTAAAGGTCTGCTGCACGCTCTGTTATTTTGAAAGAAGATGGTGACTTAGTAAAAAGTAAAAGGGAGAGGAGACGAGCAGAAGAAAGAGAGAGAGGGATGGAAGGGCCTGAATGCCAATATTCCTGGTTTGTGTTTCTCTTTTCCCTGCATTTGTAAGATCTTTCTTTAAAACCAGGCACTAGCAGGTAGGATTAAGTAGTATTTCCCTGTATATTTTTACCTGAAAATTCCATATTTTTTTAAAAATAAAACAAACAGAACAAAGAAAAACAAACTAAAAAACGTGTTTAGACATACCGTTCTGACAAATGGAAGTTGCCAGTTTAAGTGGCTCTGTCTTTTTGTGATTTTATCATGATTCTGACAATACCCATTTGCAATACACCCATTATGGAGACACCCTGAATGGTAAAGGGAAAGGATTACTTAACAGTCAGTTTTCAGCACAAGTTTCCAACTTTCAGAGTTGCTGAGATATGCTCGAAAATGTGGCCAAAGATCCTAGAAAGAGAAATGTAGGAAAATAATAACAACTTCAAATGAAATCATTTGGCATGGAAATTTAGAATCCATTAATCTGAGACTGAGTGACTGAGTGATTGACTGAGATTAGCAGTTCTGAAGGATAGGCTTTACATCTAAGAACCGTGTCATTCCCATATGACTTAAGGCACTGCAAGCACAGGGTGATATCTTCTGGGCCACTAGTTTACTCTAATGGCAGCTGGCACAAGGAAAGAAAATTGCTATTTCCAGAAAACGATTGGAGCTTACTTAAAGGAGGCAGCTCTGAGGAGCTTGCAGAGGCACTGCAGAAAGGCGATCACAAAAATGAAGACAGTTTGCAGCTGCTAAAGACCAGCCAAGACATCTGCCAGCATAAGAGACACAAGACACGATGCCCTGGATATTTCTTGATATGTCTAAATAACAGCAGTATCGAGTTGCTTTTGCTGCTGCCTCTAAGCTCCAGACCTGAAAGAAGTTACTGCATGCTACATAAACATTTATAGTGACACTCAAGTGAAAAGGAAATCTTAAAGTGCAGAAAGGGGAAAAAAAAAAAACCCAACAAACAACAGCCTCCTGAAGTGTTTCAGATACAGCATTCATGTGTTGACAAAGAGTTAGTTATTCATAATTTAGAAGTAATACGGTAAGCACCGTGTATTATTTAACTGCAACAAAGGGAAATGCTAAAGATATTTCTTTTTTTGCCCGGCATATTCTGGGGGAGGGGAGCAGAGTTGTTATGTACTTGAGTTGTACAATATTTACGGGATTTAAATTACATTTTGTACACACTATAGAGATCCTTGTACACAAACGGTACAGTTATCAACCTGGAACTGTAAATTACACAGTAGTTTAGCTGTATTAACATATTTTGTGTATTTTTCAGAGAATGAATTAATTGTAAGATGTGTCTGTTTTATTAAACATTGAATGATTGGTCTCTAAGTGTTTAATTTGAAACATTATTGATTTGCAATATATGTGTTTCAAGTTTAGTGTTTGGCTACATTCCCTTTCCTTTCTGTCATTATCTGCTGATTAGTTTATCTATAATTGAAGTCAATAAAATCTCTTTAATGTAGTCTGCTACTGTGTATCATTAAGGAATGGTTGTAATCATGGAACTACTTCAGTGCTTTGGAATCAACACATAGAGGATGCCCTGATATTCTCTTTCTTACCACATAAACACTTTTAAACACACGGAACATGAATTAGTAGCACAACTTTCTTTTAAATTATAATTAGTAGGAGTAATGGCACCCCCTTACCTTAAATTCTGGTTTAGTTGCAGAATCAGTATGCAGTCGTCTACTGGAATAAAACACTCGTCTTTAAGCAGCAATCACAAATGTTATTGTAGTGAGATCCTTGTTCAAATAAAAGAGTGAAGGGTCATGTGGTTCCTGTGTCAGCTTCAGCCTCCAGAGAATCTGGTTCACGTGTTTTTTTGCCATGGAACTGTGAGGCAGCATAACATCAGCAAAACACCATCGCAGAAACTATTCAGTAAAGCAAAAAGTAAACCACACGCTGAAGCATTTTCATCAATCAAGGTCTTAATTTCTCCACGCCAGATCAGCATAGGCCTAGAAGAAGTATTGTGAAGTTCTCCACATCACATTCCTAAGCTTTCTTTACCAGGCCTTGGAAGGGCTCGGCTAGCAGGAATAAGATTTAACTAGCTAGCTGATCAGAGGGAGTGTTCAACCAGCCATCTACAAGTAACGGAGAAGTCAAGGGCAAGTATAGTTACCCTCTGCTTTGCACTCAGTAGATCACATCTAGAGTAGTTCATCCAGCTTTGTACCCCCCACGACAACAAAGGCAAGGGTCCAGGTGAAGGCTGCCAGGATGATCTGGCCTGGGACATTCACCCTGCAAGGAGAGGCTGAGGGACCAGGGCTTGTTGAGTCTGGAGGAGAGACAGCTTCAGGGGGACCTAACAACATCCCTTCAAGAACCAACACGGGAACTACACCAAGAAGATGGAGCCATGGTCTTGAAAGCACTGAGTGGAAGGAGGAGAAGACAACAGTCACAAAACTAGAAAAAGAGACCAGACTGGACATGAGGAAAAACTACTTTTTCGCACATGTAGTGGGGTAACTTGCCCAGGGAGACAGTGCAGTCTCCGTCCTTGAGGGTTTTTTAATACCCAAGTGGATACAACCGTGGGAAACATGGCCTGATCCTGCAGCTGACCCTACCTGAACAAGAGGTTGTACTAGAAGCCTCCTTAGTTCCGTTCCAACAAGAATTATTCTCTGATTCTGTGGTGTATTTTAATACTGTGACTTTAAAAAAAAAGACAGTATCAACAACAAAAATCAAATTTAAATTTTAGGATGTCCACACAGACAGATAGAGAAAAATGTGGTTTTACTCTTCCATTGCAGTGACCTGTCCTTTCAGCAGAGCAGACTGGGAAAAGTATGACATTATCACCACTACAGGACTCACCCAGGTCCATATTTGACCAACACGGATTGCTAACAAAAAAATCTTTCATTCTTCTGCACTCTTCCATGTCATAGAAATATAGAATGCTTTGGGTTGGAGGAGACCTTGACACATTCAGTTAGACTTTCTTTAAAACTGCTGTTGAGCTGAAAATGATCAGTACAAAAGATTGCATTTAAGCACTCCATAACTCACAAGAGTGGCTACTGTCTTTTAAATCTTTAAGTATGAAATTGTTCGATTTATGCACCTGTATAAATATATTGTCACAGATTATACATTAAATACAAGACCAATTAAGTGGAAAACCAACTTGTCAGTATGATGTGATTTACTGGCAGGGTATTTTCTTTCACGGTGAAAACTACAAATATATTCTACAGTATAGTCTGGTTTTGGTATCTGACCAATTACCAATCAGCTTAACTCTTACTGAGGGATGCTGTCATGTAAATTCTGAAAATAAAAAGTTAATTAATTTTCTACAAAAATGCTGTCAGGAGATTTTAAAAGAACCACTTACATCTCTTAAATGTTTCTAATTGCTCAGATCTTCAGATGAAGTCAATAACATTTATTACCATATATACTATATATAAAACATTAATATATATATCTGTTCTTGAATCTATGTGGCATCCTACTAATTTCAACAAGGAAATATTAACAAAATACTTAATAAGCCTGTTGTTAGAAAACAGAATTTCATTATTTCAGAATTTCTATTCATTCTTATTTGGAATGAAAAATTGAAACGTACCTGAAACTAAAATGTAAGAAGTCACTAAATGGAAGTCCATAAAATTGGTTCTTTTGCTAATATAGCTTATTACTCAACATAGAAGTAAAATTTCATTAATGCTCATACCATAATCTAACACTGGAAATTAAATTAGTCTCAAGGATAAAATTAAATCAATTAGTTCATTTTCATCTTTAAATTATAAGTTTGAAACAATTCATCTCAACTTGTAAAATTTTGCTGTACAAAATATTGTAACCTCTTGTATTCTTATGTCCGCCACACAAACATACAAGCTGCTGTGAATGCTACAATGATTTAGAACTACTACTACTACTACAGTGTATTTTCTGCACATAGATACCAAAAGGGACAAATTCATACCCAAAAGTTCCTTGCAGGTTTGGTGCTGGTTCAGGGAAGTTGTTTCAGCCATATATTTTCTTTCCATTTATGTGAAAATCACAGGGATTGTTTGACCAAATATTTTTAAAACCCAATAGAAGTAAATGAACTGTTCAAATCAAATTTACTGCTCAGTCACATTTTGTTTCTGTAATATCTGTAGCATATGCTTCTATATCATGAAGTCTGGATTTTCATTATAAAGTTTTGCTAGGAGAGCAGCTGTTTGACTCTGACAAAAAAAGGGCAAATCTTATTGGACGACCCTGATCTTTTCATGAACCTGTGTGCAGAGAGGAACATTTCTGTCAGTTTGTCACTCTAAGGGATATTATAACTATGCTAACATAATTCTTTCAATTCAAATACATTTTGGTTTTAGCAGCTCCTTTCTGAGGCCATAGATCAGAAACTTTCTAAAAAGGCAATATCTTGGACTATTATGGATAAAATAACCAAAGCTAAAAGTTAACAGAATGGGTTGCAATTACCTAATATGTATTCATCTAGGAATTCATCTCTTCTTTGTTGCTGCCTGCTCTTTAGTTTCAGTGGGTTGTCAACTAGCAGAGTCAATGTTTTGGTCTGGCTCCACCACAGCTATTTTTGCAAAAAAATGTTTGCTCATAAATATCCTATATGATCCAATAATTAGAATTGTCACTTCTGTTCTGCTTCCATTTATGAGACAGAAACCAAGGAAAAATGAAAAGAAATCAGATGCTCAGGTATTAACTACATAACTTGTCCACTAGTGTGTAGTCCTCTGAATCTTCTTTTTTGTCTGTCCCCCATAATCTTCCCAAAATGATGGAGTGACATCATCCAACCCTATTAGCACCCTTGGAAGCATCCTGTAAGGTCCCAACTACATACGTCTATAGACTTTATTGCAATCTGTACAAATAGTCTCTAACTTGACCCTCTTCTATCAGTGGTTCATTGTAAGCTTCATCATTGCTTCTTGACATAGATATAGGCTGACCTTACCTATGAAGACTGAAAAAAGGGAGATATTGAGTACTCCATTTTTTTCTCTGTCATTTGTAACTAATTTGCCAGCTTTGTTCTGCAGCTCTTCTTGCTTGGGGGACTGTACCAGTTGTGTGCTTCAAGAGTTGCAGAGTCTTAATATCTCCCAGCACTCAAAGCTTCTTCTTTATTTGTAAGCAGTCGGTTCAGTAGAGCACTACTCCTAGTTGGCATACCCAGTGGTTGCATTAGGACTCATGATGCACTTCAAAAATCTCCCAAATTGTTTCTGCACCATTGTGTTGCTTTCTGAAGTCCCCCATGACAATCAGGACCTGCAAGCCTGAGGATTTTCCCATTTGTCACTAATCACCACGTAGGTCAAAAGAGTTAGTTAGAATTTTCATCCTGACCAAAATAAATATTTCCAAGCAAGAGTATCTAGGAATGTCTAGTAGTGCTGAGCTGTGCTTAGCATCAGCACAATACAAAATCTGTAAAATATAAAGTTTGTTTTTAATGCTAAAAGAAACGTGTGAGACCAACAACTGGAATAATCTGTCCTTTTTTAAGCAATACTGTGGTATTACCTGATGCTACATGACCTAAAGGGTAAGCAAATTTGGAATAAATTTGCAGGGAGACTTATAGTTGGATTTTTACACGATGAGCCTGGCTTTAATTTCAGTTGAAGTAATAGCAACATATCCACTGTAAACATCTATACTACCAACAGTGACATTTACAATTTCTTATTATTTAGAGTAAGAATACCAGTCTTAACTTCTAGTGACTGGAATCATTCTTAGTTTGGGAAAGTCAGAGGGTATTCTTGCCAAAAAAAAAAAAAAAAAAAAAAAACCAAAACAAAACCTGGGTATTTTCCCAGAAAGTTTAAATTAAGATTAAACAGTCTGAGTCTTTTGTTCAGTTTTTCTCAAATAGAATATTATATTCCAGTTGCATTTTATCTTCTTTTTCTTTTTTCTTCACCCTCTTCTCTGTATAATTGAATCTCCACTTTGGCAATATTCCTGTATCATTTTCTCCAGTCAAATAATATCCCTTTCTAAGCCATCTAGTTTCTGCTTGCAAATCTCCTGAGTAATACATAATAGGAGATTACACCACCTCTCAAAGCCAACTTACAGGCTTACCAAAATATTGCTGGAAAAACTTAGCATTCTTATTTTTATGTTTCCCAACAGAGGGCCAATTAGTTTTGGAAGCCTTCAGGATCTCATAATATGGATAGGAGATTTTTATGATTTATTTATAGATGGAGAAGGTTTCAATTAGATGGTAAGGGTGAAAAAGTCACATTTGAGGATGTGGTGGTTTCTCTTCTAGTTGCAGGCCTAAAATTACATGATGAATCACCAGAGCAGAAAACTCACTATTTTGCCTTCTTGTCAGGCCTGTAGTCTTCTATTATGGAATATATTGTACTAAAAGAGCACACCAATGTCACTGCTTATTTTCCAAATATAAAACAATAAAGCCATGTCCTAGTCATGTGAGCGACACAAGTTCTAGAAAATATTTCAATGCTATAAAACACTTGCATTTACCATTTTTCTGCTATTTTTTATGCCTCTAGACACTTTAAACCAGAATTCTAAGTATTTTACAGTCTAGCAGTGGCTCTCGCTCCATCTCAGTGGTGTTAACATTTGTTGGAGAACAAGTCAACCATTACAGAATACAAAGCAGTGATTTGAATTAATTTTCCTGTTGCCACCATAACCAATTTATGGAATATCCTGCTACTTCTGCCCTGTGACTTTTTCCAGATTCTTCTTCAGGTCTAAGAATTATTGCAAAGACATTTTCAAATACTGTAATACTTTTGGAAAAACTGAGCTCAGAATGTAGAAGCCACAGCAAAACAAAAAGCAGCATTAAGAAGGTAGGTGGCATGTGACCCCTGAGTAGAAAACAGTGTTATTAGTAATATTGTAAGGCAAACTGATATTATCAAGTTGCTCAATTTAGTGAGTCCACTCAGCTATGATATACTACATGGCTGAGTATCGCATAACTGAGTTAAAGCCTACCCAAAAAGCACAGCTCATTTAAGTGAGTTCTTAACTACACTGCCCAGCTCTAACTGCTTACACAAACTGGAACATGAAGTATAATGATTCACTTAATTTGAAATAGTTCCTGAGATTAAATCTGTAGTTAAATAACAGCTTTTGTAGTTTGACTATTGAAAATGTAATCAGAAATGCAAGATGCACAGAAAACATGGAAATGCTACGAGTATAGCATTTATCAGATCAAACAGGAAACAAATGCTGCAAAGTAGATCTTCCTAAACTGAATGGAATCATTGGAAGCAATTAGCGAGGTACCTGGACATGTATACAACGGGCTGGGGAATGAGATCACTGGGATTTGAACAAGAGACCTAGATAGCTGATAGTAGCTGAATGTGTAATTCACTTAAATTTCATTACAGCTAATTGCTGCAAGAAAATACCAGGAAAATTGTTTTGTTATCCACTCTCTGAAAATTACAGTCCAGATGAAACGAACACTTTGAAGACAATGGCTTTTATGAAGGAAGTTATTACAACTTTAAGGAAGAAGATTGCTTACACAGCAGGATAGAAACTACAGCAATTCAAAAAAAAAAAAAAAAAAAAAGGCTTTTGGCTTATGTAGTCATTCTGCCAGGCTGCTGATTTGTGAGGAAACACGGCATACCTCCTGCCATTTGTGTTATACTGGTATGATTTACTTGCAAAACCTATGTAACATGGCATCTACTACATTCCTGAATGGAAAACAGATTGACATGGAATATGAGGAAGAAAAATCAGCTGCACTGTCCATACTTTTGTTTCCTGTGCAAAAGTAAGTTTGGCAAAATATGTTAACATCCAAAATCACCAAAAGGCAATGAAACACACAGATTTGAGTGTCTTAGATCTATTCTGCCAGTTCCAAGAAACCTGCATCTCTGATCTTTTCATTACTGTCACCTGGGAATACAATAATACCAGGTTTTTAAGCCACTATGGTGATCATTAAATTTTAATGTACTAGTGGAGCTTTAAGTACATTTTTTTTCTCCATAGCTAGTATGAGATGTAACAACAACAGCAACAACAAACAGGAAAAAAGAAAACATTGAAAAAAAATCCCTTTATCTCACCCTTCTGTGTGTTCCAACAGCAATCTTGGACTTTCATTTGCTCCTTAACTTCTAAGAAGTCTTTTTGAACAAGCCTTTTTGATCTCCTTAAGTACAGCGAGAAATCGCAGAGAGGCACTTAAAAATATTACTCTGGAATCTCCTCTTTCTCTTCTTTAAAGTCGCAAATGTTTTTAGGTTGAAAGATTTATTGTTCCGCATTCCTGAGCAAGCTAGAAGGGTTTTGAAGGAAGCCCTGGATTGTTTCTGCATCTGCAAGATCTGCAGCTTGATGAGGCCCAGCCAACTCTTGCAAGGGGGCACCTGTGGGGAAGGAGACTTAGACCGGGGAAAAAAAATCACTTTGATGAGTAAACATCAAAAAGCATTTGCATAGATAGTAGAATGTGCGATTGGAAGTTTTAATTTGGGAGTTGGCTTGTTTGTTTGTTTTTTTGTTTGGGGAGGTTCTTTAAAATTGGACTAGATAAAGGTTTGCTACAAGTGACACAGTTATTACTGATCAAGTTCTAAGTAGGCAAGGTGAGGTAAGATCACTTCTTTCATTCTTATCAGGAATCTTCACACCTTCCTTTCTGTGAATAAATGAATAAATTTACACACGCACCCCATCTTGTCATCTTCTCACTCTGAATACCTAACAGTTCAAGCTGATCATGGTCTTCCTCTCCTACTGATTTCAGCGCCGTCTCCCCAAGCTGTTCTTTCTACGCTTGCAGTGAAGTTTTCTCCTCTTCCTCTAATGTGTGTGACACAAGTTCAATAATACCTTTCTCAAGCTGCTGTCCACTAGTACCTTCTACCTGTCCTCCTACGTCAGCTGCTGCTGCTTTTGTAGTTAACTCTTGAGCTGATCAGGCCAGAAATAGCTGATCCTGAGGGTACCAGTTCTCATGACAAGTTCTAGTCTGACTGGCATCAGACACCTAAATCTTTCCGTAACTTCGTGATTCTTTTTTGATGATCACAGCCAGCAGATGCAGATTTGCTGGTATATAACAAGACTAACATTTAAATCTAGTCAGCCCTGACCAGGTCACACAATATTCATTTAATATTCCTTAAGAATACGACCTTAATGCCCAAATGAGTGTGCATCAGAATCCTCAACTCCCAGAACGAGCATCCTTATGTAATTGAAAACTCCAGCCCATCTCATTCTGACACCGTAGTTACTTAGTGCTAACTAAATCCGCACTCTCTCTTCCTGTATCTATGAAAAATAGATTCTTGGTGTCTCTGAGCATTTTTTTAGAAAATCCTGCTCAAGAATTTGGTGACTAGTGCAGCTGGGAAGTGTTATTCTTAATTGCAGTTCTTCCTCCAACTCTGTCTCTGGTGATTTGGATCAGTTTTCACTCCCTGCCCTTTGTATTCAGCACCTTCTTCTTCTCTCGCTTCTCATTAATGATGTTTTTGGCCCAACTACTAATCTGTACCTCATCTTCATTCATACTTCCTCTTCTAAAAATAATTTAAATCTCATTATTAATGATTTCCTTCCAAGACACATCTGAAAGGATTTTTTGATGCCTTTCTTTTCAACTGTGGAAGGTTCCCAGTGGTTCACTGTTGAAATATTCACATTTCCTCTAGGCAATCCCTTCCACGTCAGCCTGTTGAGTGCTTTCAGATTTGCAGAAAGAAGCAAACTTACAAGACAAGCAGACAGCTTGTGAGCTAAAGCTCTTGAGCTTTGAGGGGCTTGTTTGCCTGAAGGGTGAACACAGTTCACTGCAGATCAACCTAAGTTTCATTTTGTTAATAAATGTACAGCAGGTAGGTGGCTAAATAAAAAATGAAATTCAGTAGTAATTCCTGAAAGACCTCAGGGATGTGTTACGCTGACAGAATGCCAATTTGTATCTTTAATAGGATATTATACTAGTGAAACATCAAAACAACTTTATATGGGTGCATGTCACAACATGCTGAAACATCCTTATGGTTAAAACAGTAATGTAGTCATAATAAAAATGACAATTTTACCCTTTACCTTTCTGGTTTTTGTCATGAACATGACCGTAACATTCAATTTTAGTCAAATACAGCATCATAAAAACAGATTTTTAGTCAAAGAAAATTCAAGAAACTCTTAAACATATGAACTCCTAAAACCACTCCACTGATTCCATTAGCAATGTTTAGAGTTGTGCTCTCTCATGGAAGAGCAAGCGCCATCAATTTAATGTTTGTCACTTCTTGTGGAGGCATGTGGCTTTGCTAAGCTTTTTTGTTATTTGAATTTATTTTCTTCAGCTGTTTTGTGTATTCAGCAGGTGTTGAGGGAGATTTTGGTCACCTTTGAAGTAGTCCTGCTGCACAAGTTGTCAATGCTAATCATTTCTCATACCTTGGATATCGACATAACTTGGATACGAGTGGAGCTGTACGAACTTCAGGCTGCAGCAATGATGCAGTATTGACTTACAATTAGTTTACCAGTATGGTGGGTTGACCCCATCCAACAGCCAAGCACCCACATAGCTGCTCTCTCATTCACCTGCCCTCCCCAGCAGGTTGGTGGGGGGGAATAGGAAGAACAAAAGCAAGAAAACTCCTGGGTTAAAATAAAGACAGTTTAATCAGTGAAGAAAAGAGGGAGGAAAAGAAAGAAACAACGCAAAGGAAATCACTCACCACCTTCCGCAGGCAGATCAATGCCCATACAAACAGGCACCTTGGAAAACAAATCCCCATCCTTCTTCCTCTGCGCCAGTTTTTATGGCTGAGCGTGACATTATATGGTATAGAATATCCCTTGGGCCAAGTCACATCAGCCTTCCTGGCTATGTCCCCTCCCAATCTCCTGCCCACCCCCAGCCTACTCAATCAGGCAGAGCAGCAAGAGAAGACAAGGAGAACGCCGTAACACTGTGCAAACCACTGCTCAACAGTAGCCCAAACACTGTTTTGTGATCACCGCTGGTTTAGCCACAAATCCAAAACACAGCAGCAGCACGTGGGCTGCTATGAAGATGTCTGACTCTACCCCAGCCAGAGCCGGTGCAATCTGCTAACCCAGCACCAAAGACTTCCAAAGACTGCCGGTGCCGTCACCATCTTCTAGCCAAGGACCATCTCTGCCATACTGTAGCTTGCAAAGTGGTACAGTTACAAATGATGATTTACGCTAACACTTGAACTTCATTTTTTGTTTGGATGGCTGTCCTTTAAAAGGAAGTATGAACAAAAATAATAACTTAATGTGGTGAAATACTTTGAACTACTTTACCACACTGAGATTGTTGTATTTTTTTCCTACTCTGATTCGGACCACAGTTTTAAGATAATTTTTTGTCTCCTCAATATGAAAATACAGTGTCATTCTCTCAGTCCCCACCAAGAAAAGTCCATCTGGGACATTTTCTAGTTTATTACATCAGCATTCCAGCATCCTACAGCTGCAAGCACAGCTTGAGCTGCAGTTTCCACAGATTTGCATTTACAGTTAACAGTCACACGCAGAGTAACTACTAGATTTAAAAGCTCCAAAAGTTCTCTTTACTTATTTTTTTTAATAAGAAAAAAATCTCAATTATTTTCTCTTAATACTGAAATCTAACTACAAGTGAATGACTTAATAAGTTCATGCTTATAGTACATATATTCTTGCCTCAATACACAGCCTTGGAGGAGAGAAGAGGAAGATCCCCCCTCAAGGTTTCTTTGGAATCCAGTCTAGAATAATAATATGCAGAAACCATCGTTATACCAACAGCTATTGAATAGCAAGTGCAATAAAGTAGGTCTTTTCCTAGCAGGTGTCTGTCATTGCAATTAACTGGTACCCATACTGGGAGTCTCAGGTGAGTATGTATGGAACAGGGACAGGCTATTCCATCCCCCTAAGGGGTCATCCTAAGATTATAAAGTTGCATCTTGAATGCATTGCAGTTTAAATTCAAACCGCAGCCTGTTCTCTGATTAATAGCTAGTCTGGAAAATTTAACTTGTGTACTTTTTGACTAAGCAAAATGAATTAGATTTCCACTAAGCGAAATCAGCATTAATTTTTGCTGCTTTGTTTCTTCAGGGCTAAAAACAAGTCCTTCAAGCTTCCTCTAATGCAGACATCGTTTTAAAAATAACGGAACTAGTACTAATATTTCAGATGAGTATGTTTGGGTTTGTTTTACCCGGTAAGATGGTGTTAACATGTATTATCTGATGCAGGCAAATTTCTACATTTACAGAAGTATGGTATTTTATGTAGTAAAGTAGAGAATACGCCTAAGAAAATTTAAGGTGCACTTAGTGTAGCTGTGAAAACGAAAGCATAATTTTGGCTGAACCTGATTATATAATTTGGTTGTGCCCTTGGATAGAAAAGGAATAATAAAACCTACCCAGTTGCTGGAGAAGGCAGGCAGGAGATGGTCCCAAGGGAATATTCTCACGGTTTCAAAACAAAGCAGAAATATTCTCCCTTGTAATGACTGCCAGGGAACGCCTAGAGAGTAGAGGTCACTGGCACCTCTGTTAGCATCTTGTTGCTAATAGCTCTCCTAGAAAAAGCATTTCTTTGAGATGCAACAAAATCAATTCACACAACCACAGAATAGTTGAGGTTGGAGGGAACCTCTGGAGGTCATCTTGTCCAACCTCCCTGCTCAAGCAGGGTCAAATTCCCAGCCATTGTTTTGAGCAAGAGAAATAGATTTGCAAGAAAAGGACCACCAACACCTCCGCTTTCCTCTGCTGCTTTGGCATAAAGAAGTGTTAAAATCTAGACAGATCTAGAATAGCGAGGTTTAAAATATGAAAATACTATAAACTTTACTCTTCCCTTTATTCTGCTGAAATGACTCCAACTGGTCTGGTACTGTTGACCAGAACCTGGTCAAATGGTGAAAAAAAGAAAAATTGGTTTTGGTTCTGTATGATTAGGAGAAGGCGGGGGGGGAGGGGGGGAATCCTAAGGAACAGACTTTCACCCATCCCACCACTAAGATGTTGATGACTGCGGACAGAACTAAGTCAAGGGAAGACAAGGAAAGAAAAAGAAGAAAGGACGACACCAAGAGGGACTAGTGGAACTACTACAAGCTGAAAGTAAAGTGCTTATATTTGAAAACAGAATAGAGAATCTCACAGCCTGGAAGTCTTAATTGAAATTTTTGGCTAAAGGGTCTTTCTGAGAGATGCCGCAGAACAAAGAGCAAGATTTATAATTTTGGAAAAGTCATAGAATACACAAACCAATATGGGAGTGAGCAATTACACAGTTAACTTTGAGAGATTTTTAAGCTACTTGGGAGACTTTGGATTTGATTCGGAGGTGAACAGAGCCAGTAAAGACGATTAATGGGATATTGTTACTTCTCTAGGGAAAGTTGCTTTATAGCCCTACAAATTTGAACTGGCAACTGTCATGATTCAAATAGCAAGTGCACAGAGAGCACAGCTTTCTTGCCATTGCTCCAAACTAAATGATGCTCATCTAGCCTTTGCATTATTCTAGGTTGGTGGCCACTAAGAATATAGCTGAGGAAACATAAACCATATACAAAAAATTTATCTGAAGTCACCACTTTGAAAATGAAATTATTTTCTGCTACAGTTTTTATAGTTACTCAATTGTATTTGGTAGATTGAACGAATGGATAAATATTGCCTGATCTTTCCCAAGCACAGTAGCATCCCATACCTTGAACTATTTTCTTTCTCCTGAAATAGCTTGGTCACAGACTAGTCTTTTTTAGTTTTGCAGGCTAGTCTTTGCTAGTTTCCTAGAGAGCTGCTAGATATACTCATTATCCATTAGCTACCATCTATCATCTCTCTATATCCGGCCCAACAGGATATATAGAATCATAGAATCACCTAGGTTGGAAGGGACTATTAAGATTGAGCCCAACCATCAACCTCACACTGTCGAAAACCTGCACTAACCCATGTCCCTCAGCACCATGTCTACTTGGCTTTTAAATACCTCCAGGGATGGCGATTCCACCACTTCCCTAGGCAGCCTGTTCCAATGCTTGACAACCCTTTCAGTGAAGAAATTTTTCCTAATATCTGCTCTAAGCCTCCCCGGGTGCAACTTGAGGCTGTTTCTTCTTGTCCTATTGCTTGTTACTTGGGAGAACACCCACCTCTCTACACCCTCCTCTCAGGCAGCTGTAGAGAGCAATAAGGTCTCCCCTCAGCCTCCTTTTCTCCAGGCTGAACACCCCCAGTTCCCTCAGCCATATGAGAAATCAAGTACATAGAAGTAAATATGAAGATAGTCATACTAAATTGGTAATTAAAAGATACAGTGTTTAGTAAAATAAGACCTTCTACACACATGCATTGTGATTACATCTGCATGCTTACTTTCCTTTTTCTTGTGCAGAAGTCACTCTGGTGTAAGTGGATAGCAGTGATATACAGGTACTATACTTCTCTGGACATCATTAATGTTTTTTATGTGAAAATTAAATGTCTTAAGATATGAATTGATGGGGATGAATACTTAGCAAGAAAAGTGGGGCTTTGTTTGTTTAAGTGTATGTACTGGTTTCATTATATATGGTTGCCTATGTAAGAAATCAGATTCCCAGAATTTTTCCTGTACTGTTGCTTTTTCCCCTCCACATGGTAATGGACCTTACTTCCAGGGAAAAAAATATTGCCTTGAAAAGATTCCCAGAAATGATTCCCAAATGATAACCAAACTAAAGTGCTGTCTATTAAAAACAAAACAAAACAAAAAACAAAAAAAAGGAAGAAAAAACTTAAATCTATATATCATAAAGAAATGTAATAGCCAATATTTCATTTGTTATTTTAAACTCTTTGATTCTGTTATTTAAAATAGTTATGCTTGTGGGTGTGACAAACAAGTGTCAAAAGCTAGGGTATGTAGTGTTTGAAATTATCACAGTAAAGAGGTCTACATTTTGTATCAGAAAATCTGTATTTGAACTTGGTAGCCTTCCTTAGACAACATTCGTTTGAATCCTTGAGATGCATGGGCTATGAGATTGCAAATGTATTCCGAAGTCAACAGCAGTAGACAAGAATCACGTTTTAGAAACACCTAAACCAATGTCCATTCATTCTTCACTAAACACTACATTTAGCCATTACAGGAACCAGTGAGGTAGTAATCTACCTTTCAAAGTTAAATAACTGTACTATAATACAATAATATGTAAAATATTTTAAAGTATAATTATTAGTGCCTTAGTATTTATGAGACAGATGAAGATAAAACATTATGCTACAGAAAAGCTGTTAGGTTTTTTCCCTAAATGCAAACAGTATACAGTCCATATTTAATTTGGATTTGAATATTTACACAGAAACCCAGTAAGATTTTCAAATCCCCTAACTTTACACAGATGCAGGTGCATAATTGCATTTTTGAATTCTAAGACATGGTCTAATACATTAAGACTGGTAAAACTGGTTTCAATTACTATCCAATTTGGTTTTTAAATTCTTCTAAGCCTTATTATTCTGTTCCAAAAAAAACAGGAAGATTGTGATAGTGGACATTTGTGATTTGTGTTTCAGCCAAAAAAAAAGTCATTAAAAATACCTATATATTTTAGAATTACTATAATAGTAGACTTCATATGAACTGGACTGAGTCCGTGTGGTGTTTCTGGATCTAATACCAGCCACATTATTATTTCCTTAGTAAAGATAATTAAATGTGTTGTTTTCCACACAGCAACCACAAAAATTACTTATTATGTGTTTTACATACCCATGCTGAAGACTTGTGGTGGGAACCACCTTGCTATAGTACGCCAAATTTTAAGATGTTTTGGGTAGTTTTCCAAATGACATTGGAAGATGGGATCATTACAGGTATATATGCATATTTTTAAACTACATTGCAGATCATTTTAAAGGCCTTTAATTATTAGAGTCTGTTACTGTTATAACAACTTTTTAAAGGCTCTCAGTGGCCATAAATCTTTGTGTTTCAGGTTGGGGATTCACCAGAAGAGAGGACAGGAAAAATGAGATGCAGAATAAATGTATGGTTGTCATTTTCCATGTATACTTCTGTCTACAGCAATGTGCGGTAGTCGTTCCCCTGAAAGACTTCAGAATCATCCACAGCAAGGACAGCTGCTGACATTCGATAAGGTAAACATGTAGACAGAGGAATATTTTAATCCTGTGATGTGCATTATTGTTCATTGTGTTAGCACATTAGCTAGAGACTGTGGCTGTGACTAATCCCTCAGTAGGCAGGTGTCCATTAATTTCAATCATAATTCACTAACAAGAGTAATTATAAAAATTTTTTCAAAAAAAGTGGGGACGGTAGACAGGCAACGTTAGGATAGTGGTAAACAAAATCAATTGCTATCTAAAAATAGATTATTTTAAGTTTAGTACTTTGTAAATGTGGACAATTTCTGGAAGATTAGCTTGACTAAAGTAGCTCATTGAAATATTTCAGCTCTGTGATTTAAGGCTTGAGAAATGAAACAGTCACCATTAGTTCTGGTCTGCAAGTGTGATGTTTGCATTGATTCTTCCTTTGCTTTAAGGATCATTGCTGAATTTCAAAATGGAAACTGCCATTAATGCTTCATTCCTTCATATTCCCCACCCTCAACCATAATTTCACTGATTGCCTCTTTTTAATGAAGAAAAGTGATGGAAAGTAGTGAGCTGTCAGCAGCTATTTTTCCACCTACGGATCTATGCGTGTATCCACATATTTATTATTCATCTGTGTTTGTCTTCCAGTCTGTCTTCAAAAATAACAATTTATTTTTGAACTACTTGTAGCAATATTTAACCACTGAACCCTTTAATTACTTACACTACTGACAAGCAGGGCTCACTCAAATGCTGAGATAATAGTTTTGTGCATGCAAGCTGAATTAAAAAGGTAAATGAGTGAACTTTTCAGTTTTCAATATCCTGCTAGTTTTGAGTGGATTCTGAACGTTCCTGAATTGTAAAGGTGCCACATAAAAATATATACATATATGTGTGTATGTATGTATATACATACACACAGAAGTATATTTTGTGGTGGAATGGCTGACCAAATATTTTAAGTTCGGGCTGGGGTTTTTTTAGCTATGCATTATCATATAAAAAGTGTGCATCTAAACTAAGGTTGTAACCTAAACTCCCTCTTGGTACACTGAAAGAAGCTGAAAGGACATGCCACATAACTTGCAATTCTAATTTATTATAGGATTGAATATGCACAAAAGGTGTTTAACTTTCCACCTCCACTAAAGAGGGATCCTAGATTTCTTGTCTAGGATAGACACCTTCTTTTAGAAGGCAAAAATGCTGGGAGAGAGGAACACCACAGCATTGACTAATTAGAAACATACAGCCAGTAAGTGAATCTGTAATCTGGTCAGGAACCCTTCCTTCATTTTTTTTTTATATACCTTTTCTAGGTTCTTAAACCTAGTATAAGACTGCTTTTGATTTCATCAGCATTATATGATTTGTAAGCATCAAATACTCAAGATTCCATAGAAATAAGTTAAGCTGGAAAGCAGGGATACCTACTCTCATTCTGAGTTGCAATTAGATCTGAAAAAAACGTATTCAAGCTCCCTGTGCCAGTCACATCTGACTCTCCAAGAGCCACCAAACCTCACAGAAAGCCCTCTACAATATTAGATCCCTTCCAACTAACACTTGCACTCAAAACTGATGCACAAACTTACATCACCTGGGAGAAAGCAAGTCAACTACCTAGTCACAAGACTGAAAAGGTTACATTTCATTGGGTTTATATACATGTAAACACTATTATATATGTACATAAAACATACACACACGTATGTATTTGTGGGTGGCTGTTTACACAAAAAGAGAGGAAGCTAAAAATGTTGCTCTATAAAGCATCTATAGGAGAAGATCACACTTTCTCAGAGCATCTTTTCTTTTTTGATGAACAATAAACTTAATTCTCTTGAAGACTAAGGGTGAGTCTAGGAAAGATGAAGGAGCCCAATCAGAACATTACTGGTCAACAGCAGACCCTTTTCCACACCTACGTTTAGAGCACTGACTTGTTTTTACATCATATTGTTGTATATACTACAAGATCCATTTCCTAAACTTTCACTGAGTGACCTTACATAAACTAGACTTCAAGTCAGTGGAGCTATAGTGAGGATCTGATACATTACCTTTGTAAAATAAGTGTACTCTGAATTGTATTTCATGGAATCATAGAATCATTTGGGTTGGAAGAGACCTTCAAGATCATCGAGTCCAACCATAAACCTATGCCTTATACTTGACCATTTGGATGTGCTGACTGACTTTTACTGAACTCATATCTTTCCAAACACTTCATAACCATAACAAAAACCTTACTGCACAAATTCAAGACATTAAAACACGTATCTACTTAAAAAACTTTAGGTCATTGCAGTGTCCAATTATTAAATATAAAAAGATACAATAGCTATAACAAATAATCGACATATATTCCTGAAAAAAACACTTGACCTTCTCCACTGTATTATTATGGTCATATTCTTACAAAGAGAAACACACATAGATGATTCTTGGGCACCAAAAAAAACCCCAAGATGCTAAATTTTTGTGGGCGGGGGGTTGAAGGGCAGGAGGGAAGGAGACACAATTTTGACAGAAATCCATTTTAATCCAAATTTTCATGTGATATAAATGGATTACGTATTAATGCATGATTTTTTATTTACCTTTTCTCGCTCTCTAGTGAGAAAATAATAATAATGTAATCAGACAGAAGAACCACTATTGTGTGACTCTGGGGTCTACTAAAGTATACCTTTCATATAGTCCTTTAGAATTTCATACTGACCACTTTTAGATATAGGTTCAGCTTCATAACTTTATGGTATGTACAAGTGTCCATGTCAGGAACAAAGTCTCTCAGTATTCCTGTTCTAGTAAGCATAGAGAGACAGGCTCCACTGTATGGGTAGATTAATTTTTGAGTGATCTGATTTACTCCCCACAGAACACATATTTCTTCACTATCTACAGAGGGAGCCTACCAAGCTAAGAGATTCTTATTTTATACGCCTCATTTGAGCTTCTAAAATTCAATGAGTATGGATTCGAGGTTGCAAGATTTATGTTTATCTCTTTTCAGCACCTAACTTCCACAAAAGTGAGTCAAGTCATTTGTGCTAGAGCTCTAGGTTTCATCAGCCAATCTTTCAAAAGAAGTGCTCTTAGAACTAGCAATAATATCCCACTTTCCTGAGACTGGATCCAGCCTGTTACCTTGAATACAGAAACCAGGATTAAATCAGGAATTACTTGTAAGTGAAGAATGCCAGTAAAATCTGTTAACAATATCAACAATGAATAAGTCAACCAGTTCTAATGACCATAGTGAAGCAAAGGCTCATAAAAACTGCCTAGCCAATATGCAATTAAATATCAAACTATTAATGAATTTCAAGTTTTATGTTCCAGATGAGAGAGTCCACCATTAGAAGAAATAGCTAATGACACATTTGCATTGTTCTCAAAGGAAATTCTTCTAATTAAGCATTAAAATTCAGCATAATCAGAGAAAAAACACTTGGGAATGAAATTTTTGAAAAGTAGGAGTTCACAATGTAAGCAGCTAGCAAACATATTAAAATGAAAAAGATGTTACTATTTTTGCTGTAAAAGACTACTACATATGGGTTCCCATTTTGAACAGACAAGTATCTATTTGTTCAGCCAGGTGTGCAGTGTTTTTTACATGAAAATTAAGGATTCATTATATTCATTGCATAAGAATAATACCAATCTTTCAACTGATACATCTACATATTATACATGATACCACAGACATAATTTTTTTTTTCCACTTGTTCAAAACTGAAGAAAAACATTCAGGCAGAAATACAGAATTTTCTGGAAATGGCTTGCATTATCCTGTAACGCAGAGGCAAACTTCAGTCCATTAACATGGAGAAACCAATGTTGGAAAAAGCAAACAAAGCAGCCAAATTCCAAGGATCATTAATTAGCAAAGAGTACACCTGCAGAGGTACTGAAGCCACAATGTGGTCTGAGGAGGAAACAACACTTTCAAGGAGATAACACAGCTCCAAAGGACCACAAATATATTTCAAAATCCTTTCAGATTGCAGATACCCATATGTGCACTAAAGAATAAAAATTACTCTACAGGTACTTGAATTTACAGAGAAGCAAAAAGACATCAGAAAGGAACACGTGCATATATGTGTCCAGGTGGTACAGCCTGGCCACTTACTATCAACAACAGAATATTTTTAACAGTTTGTTCCAGAATAAACTCACAAATTACAAAACTAGCAACTTCTAAGCAATGTCTTGTAACCAATAATAATGATAGCAACATAATTTTTTTCATACAAGATTTATAACATGTTATACAAGGATGGACTTATCTTTCAAATGAATACTTTGTTAAATTCAGCATGGTTTCCTCAACAGAGCTTTATGTATTCAATCACTGCCTAACAAGTATCTTTTAAGTCTTGCTTAAATCTTATACCAGACTCTTGCATAGAGATAAACATCATCCTCTTAGAGTAACCCCTCCTATTGCTATGAAATCTCTTTGCTTTGGTTGGCATTCCAGCAAGTCTTAAGCCAAGTTTTCTAGAGTTCTAATTGTGCATTCATAGACTCACCTCTAGATGGGAGGAAGCTTAGAGAGAAAACACAGATCTGTACACACACATTTGTAATGCATAGATCACCGTTCTTTCTGCATAATGTGGTATCTGTTCTTCATGTGGTCCCTAATGTTAGACACCTGCTGGGTTTGCACCATTAATAGCTTCAACAAAAACGAGACCATAATTCTTATTTTTTCTATCTTACAGCAAAAGTGCCTTCTGCTTCTCTTCTTCTTCAAGTCCTATTTAAGCACTGAAGGATACAACTTATTTTTTCTGGGGCAGCATTCAAGGCAGCTCTAATTAATATCGCTACCAGCCTGAGAAATTAGAAAAATCAAACAACACTGTAGACCAGTATTTTACATTTGTCAGGACTACATCTGTGTTTCCAACCAAAGGTGCTGCTAGCAGATGAGCTGGTAACTGGTACCAGCACCATCTTTTTGATATCTCTTCAGCAGTTCTGAAGACAAAACTTTATCTCATCATATTGTTCACATCAGACAAGTTGTATCCACTGATTTACAGAGACAAAAACAAGCACAAATCTTCATTTTCAGTGCCCCTATAATGGGAAATCATGTATCACCTCACCAGGTTCTTCCTCCCTTCCACCCTCTGACTTGAAAAATCCTAAATAAGCAAGTGAAGTACCAGAGAATAGATGTGCTTGAGGATAATTATTCAATCAATTTACTCAAAAGGGTACTAGATGGATGCTAACTAGTTCTGCTGTATTTGCTGACAGTTCTCCTCCAGCTCACAGAACACTTAAAATTGAGTGAGAGAATAAGGGTTCAGCAAGCAGTGTCTTTGGTGTTTCTCTTTCCCACAGCCAATATATGTATCGTGCACGTAATATGCAACTGAACTTAACTGGACATTTACTATCAAGGTCATAGTAAGGTGGTTCTCTATGGTATGTTCAATAGAAAGAACAGTTTAGAAATGCACGTGGTTCACTCCTACTCTCCTGCAATCTACAACAAGTAAAGGAAGCTTCAGGTTTTTTTGGTTTGTAAGCTGCAAAACTGCAGAAGATCACGTCACCGGAAAAGTAAACCACTTCTTTGCAATAAAATCTCTGGCTAAGAAGCACACAGACAAATAATTTTGACTGTCATCCAAATTAACTGAAGAGAGAGGATATGGTGAAATCAGGAGTAGTTAGGCAGCTAAATAGCAGTAGGTGCCATGCTACTGTGTAGGCTTGAGGCACACCTAAAAACTAAGGCCTGGGTTACAGATATGCTTTACTAATACTCTGTTCAGCAAGCCAGTGCCTTGTCATAATATTTTCAACCATCTAATTCAACAAATACATAATGTGTATAGCTATCTGTTAAAATTGCTGAAACTTTAAGATATTAAATTTGATGTCTACCTTGGTAGGGCGGTAACACCAAATGCAGAAAAATTTACACAAGAAGAAATGAAAGCTAATTTGAAAAATGAGGGCAAGTTTTTACTACTTCTCTTAAATTTAACATTTTAAACACTTATTAAACCTAATAGTGATATTAGCAAATATTCCTTTCAGAATAAAAAAAAAGAAAAAATGAAGGCAGGAATAAGACAAGGCTATTTGCATTCAGGGTTCGTCCATACAAATATGCGGTTTATGTAGATAAGCAGTCTTCATTCATTATATATTTGTGCCATTTCTAAAACGGCTGTCTCTGAAAGGCTATGCTTCCACAGTCATTCTTGACTGTGAATAAAAATATGCTTCAGTGTTTCTCCATATGACTTTGCCTGATGTGCAAACATAAGGCACAATTCAGCTGCTCACTTCTCAACTGTGAAAGGACTTTGCTGCCATTGCTGCAGGGAAAAATAAATTAGTTGCAAATTATATGCCTGTTAATAAACAGCCATAACTAACTGGTAAAAGGCAATCCTTTGGAAAAACAAAAATCCTTTCAGAGTGTTTTTTGTATTGGATGCAAATTGTAAAGGGCTGGAAAGAATCTTACAGCAAGAGACTGTGCTAGGGGATGTGGGAATGACCTCTACAGTATTATCAGCTCCGGGAGGCAGAGAACTGAGGGACTGAGAGGATGCTTAGGCTGATGAAAATTTTGTTACTCTTCATCTGCTCTTTAAGGCTTCTCCATATCTGTCTTTTGCAGACAGAGTATCTTCTATTCTGTCAGACCCTGCATTTGCCGTTCCAAGACAGTAGGGCAGATTCCTTCACAAAAATGCTTTTTTAAAAGCCTCCTTTATTAATCCAGCCATGTTCTCTCCGCATGTGCATTTATATTCCAACAGAAGCTGAGACCACACTTCCTTGGACATGGGATAGTCCTCTCTCCCTATTCCAGTGACTGCCTCTTAACCCCGCTGGCAGTCACACAAGGTAGGACTGTGCAAATTAAAAATAAATAAGTAAAAGTTTTCACCACTGCCTTGAGGAAAAATCCAGATGTGATCTAATTACTTCCTGGCCTCATCCACACTCTGAAAAAGAAAATCTCAGCAATGTGGCATAGTATTCCATCAGAATTCACATTGCCGTGCAATTATGTATTTGGAATATGGATATTATTAAATTATTTCTCACTTCCACATTTGCCATTATAATATAATATATACATGCCATATAATATGACAACATAGCATGTTGCTATGTCTTTTACATCTCTATTAAGCTGCCAGTTCCTGCCTCCTCTCTGCGAGCCTCCCTCACCTGTTTGGGGGTGTCTCAAACATTGCTTGCAGCCTCTTCCACTCAGAAAACTTTCCCAGCAAGATAGAAGAAAACCTTTCTCGTTGTCCTTCAAACACGTTTTTTGAACTCTGTTTTGTCTGCAGGAACTACAACAGCTCTGATGAAGAGATCATCATTATCGTGCTAACCAGAATTGGCACCTTGGGGTCCATCCACGGTACTGACCTGTTTCTTCTCCCTAGTGAAACTTCTACAGCAATCTTCCTTTCATCCTTACCTGAAGAGCACCTTGTACACAAGACGGGAAGCGTTTTTGGCAGAGTCTGCCAAAAATCTAAACGAGATAAGGAGAGAAGTTACTGTTGGGAAAGGACAGGAAAGGGGAAAAGGAAAGAGACAGCACAGCTGAAGCAAACAAAATGTGGGGAAAGGTACAGGAAGGAATTCAAGAAAATATCTGATCAGCATGGGGAAACAATCTGCTCCATTAAAGTTGTAAAGATCATCTAAGGAGAACTGCGGGCTTCAGAACCCTCCTTTCTACTTGTGACAGAGCTGTACTTGCAGCAACCTTTGTCCCTGCTCACAAAGGCAACTTTTCTGGCCACAACACCTACTAATTCCCTTTCACCTGAGCAGAACTAGGGGGTTTTTTTCTGCCGGAAAGTTGGTCTGAATGCAATGCAAAGGTCCCAGAGGATGAAAATCTCCCCCAACCATTTCTGGATCAAGAAACTGGGGAAAGAAATAACCCAATCCAAGTCCCAGTTTTCCCCTCCCACTTTGTTACAGTTTGCAGTTGCTTTCCCTTGCAAAAGAAAGGTAACAGTCTTGGCATAAGAAACAGCCTATAAAAATGCATTCAACCCAAATGTTAGCTTCCTCAGTGCCAAATCCTCATTTAAGGAAACATGTGTGCATGCTGGAATAAGTTTTACTCTAGTTGAATGGAGGGAAATCTTCTTTAGGCACACCAGGCAGACCTGAGGCACCCTTTTGGATTCCCTGTGATGAACCCCGCTGCCCTGCCTTGGAGGCAAAGTTTGCCTCTTGATTGGAAACAGATAGCCTGGAAGTGATTTCAGACCAACACACTTCATCATGCAAGCACCCAGAACTAGAACTAAGGCACCCAAAATCCTCAGGAACTGTTCAGAGCGTCTCTCTAGATCTAAGCAATGCACATATAAAGTCCTTAAGTTCCTAGTGGCAAAATCTAGAAGGCTCTGATTTTTCCAACTGAGAATATCGAATATTGTTGCCTAAGAGCCAATGTGACCAAGGTTTTTGAGGCAAAACATCTTCTTATGCTCAGGCTAGGTGTTCCTCCTGTACATCTCATTTGCCAATTTCACCTTCACAGATATCCTATAAGTATCCCTTTTTGACAGGACGTTGCTGAGGCTAATGTTTCCAAATACATTTGACAGCCCAGCAATGAAGGTAGTTTTGAATTGTTCCCCTGACAAATTCTGCATGGTAAACTTCAACCCAGCACACCTCCTCCTAAGCTGAAGGATTAACAACCAGGCCATTGATCATTCTTTTAGATGAAACATTTAAAGATGTCTTGCAGTGTACAAATAAATAAATATTTATGGACCAGAGGGAGAAGGGAAAAGTGACAGACTGACACAGAGACTTACAGAAGTGGTTAGGATACTCCTGAGGGAGAGTTCAGTTCAAATCCCCACTCCAATAAATATTTATTAACTTACACAATTGGGACAAGTTGGAAAACAATGGGCATGTTTGCTCCAGAATACCCTGCCTCTGTTACAACATTCCTCTAGTCTTACTTGTGACACAGTAAACTCTAATTCTTGCTGCCTTAGGGTGGGATGGCCTGAAGATGTGTCCTGAAGAAAATACTACATGAGAGCAGACTTCACAAATCAGTTTCCCTAATGGAACTAAGTTCTTAACTATCTTTGATTAAATGACCATAAGCCTGTACTCTCTTCAGTGTTTCATCCTGTCTAGTTTACATTATTCATCTTTCAAATTTCTATGGGTTTTTTCTTGGGCAACTAATTGTCTCCAGACAAGGTGATGAGAACATCCTGTTGCAGACAGGGGTTCCCAACCCCAGGCTGTAACATTTCCAAAGTTACAGGACCTAAATTCTTTTCTGAATGTAACCCTATTTGTTTTGGTTAGAATGGATCTTACTAGTCAGAGATTTGGCTCTTTAATCCAAAAATATATGAATGCAAAAATAGGATTACACTAGATATTCATACAGCTCATTGTATGCTGTCTCAAATCCTGCACCAGTATTAGACCAGATATTCATACAGCTCTTTGTATGCTGTCTCAAATCCTGCACCAGTATTAGACCAGATATTCATACAGCTCTTTGTATGCTGTCTCAAATCCTGCACCATTCCTACCAGAATTACATCACTCCAGGAATTATTCAACCAGAAAACAAGCAAAATCACTTTTTGACTCCAAGTAAATCAAGCATGCATGAGGTGCTGGTCAAGATTTCCAGTTCTTGTTTGCTTCAAGTTCCAATGCTCTTGAGAAAAGAAAACTGAAAGGAAAACATGCCAAAACACACAGAATGATGTTACATAGTGATACTCTCCATAGGTTAAATTAAAGACAGGAAGAAGCCTCTTTCGCTCTTACAGTGTTGTGAACTCTGTAGGCTCATACATGCTTCATGTAACTACCAGCCTCACAACTGCACACACATGTTTTATTTTTGTTTAAAAAAAATAAATCAATTTTTTATCTTTTTTTTTTTTTTTTAAATTCACTGCATTAGTAATCTCCCTACCACTGTTACAGTGAAAGATCAGTGCCACCTACAGACAGGGATCAGAGTGGAGCACAACTCAGTGTGAAGGAAAGTAAGAAAGCATATCAAATTTTAAGCCCCAGACCCTCTAGGTAAAACAATCCCCCAGTAAAGAGAAAGAGCTGACATCAAGATCCACAGACATATTCAGATCTCTGTACTTTTATACTCACTGATCACAAGCATTTCCTTAACAAGTCACTACAAAACATGAATTCTGGATGCTGTATTTGGCTGCATCAGGTTTGTTTCCAAACGCAAATCTCACACACAGCTGAATAGAGCAGAATACACTGCTGTCAGCTCCTTTTCCGCACATCTAGTTAATTTTGGTTGGTTGTTTTCCGAGTCAGTTCAAAGGGGAAAAAGTCTTCCCCCTCAATAATGACTGCCAATTAGAGTCGGGTTTAATGATCCGGATAAAATTAAAACCAGCCCAACTTCTCACCCCAAACTAAACTACATTAAACCAAACCTAAAACTTCAGAAGAGGTTACAGGAAGGCTGGCAGAACAGAGCTCATTAATCAAGATAGTTTAAGTGTTGGCAGTGGCTTGGTTTCTCTCCCCTCTGGAGAAAGGAAGGGGGGCAGAGGGGACTACGTTGTCTTCTAGTCTAATCTCATTAAACTCAAACCAATTTGCATGCCCTTCCTGCTTCCGTAGACGTATAAACAGATGCATACGCAAACATGAGTAGCTGTGCTGGAAAGGCGTTAAACAGTTACATCTAAATACTTCGGGTTTGGTTTGTTTGGGTTTTTTTTTTTTTTTGGTAATAGAGGCTAATCTAGCAGAGAATTCATCCACCTCACCAAAGAGACCACGAAGGCAGGGATGGCTGCCATGTGTGGAGAAACAAATTATGGCTGCAGCCTTTGAAAGACAGCACGTGACTAATTGGTGGTGTTGGCTAGAAGAAACAGACAGTAACTAAGGCTCACAAGAATAAAGAAGGCAAGCCTTTTCTTTCTTCTTCTGCTCTACGCTTCCTGCATAACCTTGTTGCTGGTCTCTCAGAGACCCAGTTTTGCTATATGTTAAAGAGGGTTAGTAGTACTTACTTACCCGACAGGTATGAGATTAGGTTAAATTTAGCTAAATCCCCGAGACTCTCATAGGGAGAGATCATTTGGAGAAGTAGTTATTAACTATTAGTGCTGTATTGGCATATTGCAGGCAAACTCAGCAGCTTTGGGGATTTTAAGAGAGGAGAGTAGGAAGTCATTGCTGACCTCTCCTTTTAAATCTTACTTCAAACTTTGACCTTCTGTTTCACATAATAGGACAAATATTGTTTTATGAGTTGCCAGGAATTTCTCCCAAATTATTTATTGCCAACATTCGTTCTACCTGGAAGCAGTCTGAGCACGAAAGAATGAAGTAAAACAGGCTCAAGGATCTGTAGTGTAGCATAGCAGTCTGTTAAAAAAAGTGATGAGATTCTGATGTAGAAACCATGTTTTATGCACTTGCCTCTTTATTTTGAATCTTCTCTTTGAACAAAAAAGGTGATGAGACAGATAGAAAAAAAAATTCCTAGAAAATAATTTCTTAAAATTAGATGATGTTCTATTCATTCTCAACAGGCTAATTGTTTTAACTAAAAACTCTGCAAATTTGCTAATTTTTTATCTCTGCCTTTTTAGACAGATGCTCAGCTTGTAATAGCTCTTCATAATCTTGGAAAAAAGTTTTAATTCCTTAAGTGACCTTTCGCATTCTGTTGATTCCTGTTAGATGCAGTTGCAAAATACATAAAATATACTTTGGCTATCTAAACCCCAATCATCATAAGAGTAGAATATATTGTATAATTAAGATAGATATTGTGTACTTTCACATTTGGTGAATTTAAAACCCAAAGATTATTAAATATCTTCGTATCCATCTCACAAAGCATAGTTAAAATAAGCTAAACTGTCTTGTACTTTATAACTGGATCAAATTGATTTGAAATAGCAATTTCCTAAAGCTCTGCAGAACTAATGTAAATCAATTATTCCAGATGAATGAAGCTCACAACCTGCTCATCTATCTTGCAGTATGGGAACGTTCTTCATTTATTACCACCAGGGCCTGCTTTTGAACTGTGCCCTACAATTTTTGTACATTTGAATGATACACTAATAGGAAAGAAGGCAAATCCAAAATCGAGGTTCTTAAACAATATTTTACTAAGACTGCAGCAATATTAGAACAACTCAGTGTCCCTCAGCAGGGAGAAATCGGTTACACCTACGGCAGAAAATCTCACACTCTAACCTTTCCTGCCAGCACACTGTAAGCTTTAGCCCAAACCACTACCCCACCTTCCCAATTATTGCCTCTGTATAGTAGAAAAAAACTGTATTTAAATCAAAGAGAGAGGACAATATTTAAATCAGAGAAGTGGTTATTTAGTTATGTTGACCAAGCACACTGGAAAGCATAAGGTTCGGTATTCAGGCCAAGTATCACTATAGAACTGTGCATATTTATTCATCCCGAGTACTTTAGCATTTTCTGAACAACAACATTTGCCAGGGGAATTTGATGGGGGAGGAAAATGGCATACGTCAGAAGTGATCTAAATCTAAACTATGTTATAGGTTAGAAATGCTTGCAACACCAGAAACTTATTTAGCAGTTGGTGTTATATGAAGGTATAACTGCTAGATGTTTATTTTACTTGTTAAAAGGTTATTAACCATCTTTTTTTTTTATCTCTTAAATCCTGCTTAGTTTCAATATGACATCCTTGTTTCTAACATGCAGTTAGAAACACCTTTGATGCAAGTTTTAATTACGTTAAGGTTTAGAAGCAGGAGTATAAGTCAAGCTTTTTATTTTTTAATGAATATGTTCATTATTTATAGATATTTCTACACCTCCCATTACAGTAGTTTCTGTATGCCAGAAATTCAGTCTGCAGTATAACCCGTTCCTGCATTCCTTCCCAGATTCTGCATATAAATTCCTTTTGGATTTTAATCTCTCATGAAGTTTGGTACATTTTGTTATGAAAATTTAACTAAAAAATTGTTAGTCTCTTTTTTTTGGTTTTTTGGGGTTTTTTTGCCCATTAATACAAAAGGAAGAGGAAAACAGAGAGACACAGTCCTGAAACAGAATTCCTCTTATTCTCTATCCAGTGCAACAACTTCTACAGGGATGTTGCCTGGATGTGGCGTGGTCGGTGCGAGTCACTGCTGTGACTGGACCCAGCCCGTGCTAAGTCAGCCCTGGCATCACTGGGGAGGGGGCTCGATGGTGGGAGCCACAGGCACTGGGGGGACCCCAGGCTGGCTGTGACATGGCAGGAGGCATAGCGCCAACAGGGCCAGGGCAAAACCTTCACCTCAAGGCAGACTCCAAGGGCCGGGATGGGACATGACATTGAGGTGGTGGAGCGTGTCCAGCGTAGGACGACGGAGCTGGTGAGGGGTCTGGAGAGCAAGTCTTGTGAGGAGCGGCTGAGGGAACTGGGGTTGTTCAGCCTGGAGAAAAGGAGGCTGAGGAGAGACCTTATTGCTCTCTACAACTGCCTGAGAGGAGGGTGTAGTCAAGTGGGTTTTGGTCTCTTCTCCCAAGGAACAAGCTATTGGATATGAGGAAACATCCTCAAGTTGTGCCAGGGGAGGTTTAGGATGGATATTAGGAAAAAGTTCTTCACCCAAAGGTCTGTCAAGTATTGGAACAGGCTGCCCAGGGCAGTGGTGGAATCACCATCCCTGGAGGTATTTAAAAGCCAGGTAGACATGGTGCTGAGGGTCATGGTTTAGTGGTGGGTTTGGCAGTGTTAGGTTAACGGTTGGACTCTGTGATCTTAAAGGTCTCTTCCAACCTAAACGATTCTATGATTCTATGTCCTCTCCCACCATGGCGAGCAGCTGCCTCAAGCCCCACAGCCCAGCCTCCAGGAGCAGGAGCTTAACGCAGGGTCCCTGCAGTGTTCCCCAGTGTTAATGGGGTTAGCTATGCCGACTGAAACCCAGCTCCCCCAGATGTTTTATCATGTAAATATTAGGCAACAATTTATTCCAGGATAGACCCTTTCAATGCTTAAAGGGTCAGACTGTTAGTCTCTTCATCTGTAAATTAAGGTGCTAATAACATTCTCTAAATAAACACACACAAAAACTCTTTAAAAAGCTGTAGATATCTAACATTCTTCAAAAGGTAGTCATTTTCACAGCTGAGGAATGAGAAAACAGAGTAGCAATTAGAAATTTTTCCCCGGCGCTCAAAACCAAATGAGTACAAGAGCCAGATTTCATGAACGTTAAGTTAAATCTTCACAAATATTTGACAGGAATGACACAGGCACAGTAGATCTTGCCCTAGGACAAGGGGATGGATTAAATAACAATTCAGGTGACTTCTAATCCTTTGACACTATGCTAGACTGCTGTGTCACTCTGCAACTTTTTAAATCTCTTTGTAGATGAGGGCAGGCAATGGACTACCTACTTGGTATTATCTGCAGCCGCGCATAAATGTCAGCAGAAAACTTTATGCAAAAAATGTTAATGCAAAAGCAGATACTGGCATTTTGAAAATACGACAGGCAGGCTCTGACTTCTTTATGAAATAAAACCCCATTTCTTTTGGTAAACATTTTTGTGGAGATCTTATTGTGACAAGCAAAGTTTCAATAGATCATAAGAGCATAACATACTGTATATCCGTTGGGTAATGTGATTGGCAATCTTCTAGATATGTACCATCTATGCTGAGGGCATTGAGAAGTTCTTTGAAAATTCAATTATTTGATTATGAAATATTTCTTTTTGCTGAATTCTGTAAAACTGCTTTCAGGATTGAATAGTACAAGCCTAGAAAATGGCTTGTGTCCCTGAACTGATACATAATAGATCTTGATTTCTCACAAAGCGGACAATGAGCATTCTGTAGCACAGTATTATAAATAGGAAAGAAGCCTGTCTTTTTTTTTTTTAATATAGCTTAGACATATCCATTTTATCTTTCAGATAGGATTATAATGAAAAATTCTATACGTTGGATAGAAGTATTGGATAGACATTGGAAAATATATTAATATGACATAATTTGTAGAATTAGGCAGTACACAACTATGAAAGAAAGTACTGGGGTAAGAAGCAGCCAAAAAAAGTCATAGCCTTTTCTTAAAAGGGAGATTTCCACCTTCAGAAGGCAATGGTTCTCTTGTCATTCTAAGACCTGTGTTGGAGAGGAGCATTTGTAAACAAATCAGTTTAATACTGGGCTCTGAGGAGCTGTTGAAAGACAGTGCAAATGAGAAACATCCTTCAGTTCATATTCAAAAATAATTGAGATGTTTGCAGAAATAAGACTTTGCAACCTACCACGGAGAAGGAAAGAGCATTTAAATGGAGCTCACTTCACTAACTCTCAGCAGCTCAGGAGAGTACTAATAGACAGATTTATTTTATTTTTAAAGTACAGAATAAAACTGAGGAAATCTTACTGCTAGGGTCCCCAGATATTTCAGGATAACAAATATCAATAGGATACACTTAACTGTCCCTCCAGTTTTGGGTCACATAACATCTACTACAATGACATCTACTGTTGTAGATGGTCTTGTAACATATTGGAGAAAAGAATGAAGATCACATGGCCTCTAGGGAAACCAGAAAAATAATGGTAAACGGGAGACAAACACCACTGTATTCAAGAAATGCAGGATGAAAACTTTTGGAGGCAGAGGCTATCTGGGAAGAGGAGCAAGGCAGATAGAGGAAAACACAAACACTTTTCCTGCTCTTCTTTTTATGGCCACCTCTGGATGCAGAATGTTGTGCTAGGAAAAAAAAAAAATCTTTCAAGTGAATAGAATTACCTTTTTACCTTTAAATACATTGAAAGAACCAGAAATCTTAGCCTAACTACTAATGAGGCAATTACAATATTTTTAAGAGCCCTCATTTTGGGAAGCCTCTGTTAAAACTAAAAGCATGGACAGAAAAAGATATTTCAAACATTCCTTTCAAAGACACATAGTGTTTGGAGGGCCTTTTTGCCCATAATGACCAAAGGAAGTTTGTTTTCCTTGATAATTTTAAAAAGTTGGATTATGGCAGTGGAATTACTGCCATTTGCTTTAAGGACAGACTAGGGGAAAGGAATGTGAATTAGGATGAATGTTCAAAAAAGAACCTTTAAAATATGAGATATTTGCAGATAATAAATTATAGGGAACTCAATAGATTTATATTCTGCATCTCAGTAAAAGTATTATACTTCCAAAAGATTGATACGCTCACTTCTCACTATGACAAGGGAAAATGTTTGTTCTAGTATTCATGACTACAGTTTCCATCAAAGACAACAGATGTTCCAGACAATCTCTGTCTGGATGGAAAAGCTATGAAACTATAAAGGCTAAAATATGGAGACCTTATAGCAGCCCTCCAGTACCTGAAAGCGGCCTACAAGAAAGCTGGGGAGAGATTTTTTGCAAGGGCATGTAGTGATAGGACAAGGGATGATGACTTCAAACTGGAAGAGGGGAGATTTAGACTAGACGTTGGGAAGAATTTCTTCACCATGGGTGAGGCCCTGGAACAGGTTGCCTAGGGAAGTTGTGGATGTCCCATCCCTGGAGGTGTTCAAGGCCAGGTTGGATGAGGCTTTGAGAATCTGGTCTAGTGGGAGGTGTCCCTGCCCAGGGCAGGTGAGCTGGAACTAGGTGATCTTTAAGGTCCCTTCCAACCTAAACCATTCTATGGTTCTATGCCAAGGCTTCAAATATTTTCCTGTGGAATTTTCAAATACTGTTAAGGTTTTATACATACACCATACTGTTTTTTGGTCAGTATCTGTCTGGTTCCTTCTCTAAATAGTCTTGGTCATATATTCTTTATTATTTATATTTAACTGCTCTGTAGGTTTTGGGATTTAACTATTGTCATAAAGAAAATCTTTATTATTGGGGTGGGGGTTTTTAAAATTCTTCCATAAACAGATTTTATTGCAAATCAGACAGAAGTAGCCCCATAAATCTGCCAGGGAGCCTAGTAATGACTACATTTACACTCCTTAAAGGTAAGAATGAGAGACAGAGAGAGGGGCACAGTAAAATTTTAATTAATCATTATAGCATGATAGTCTTAGTCAAGATCTATTGCTCTGAACTGATGACTATCCTATTTTCAGAGAACTTCTTAGAAGGGTATAATAAGACCTGATATCCTAATATATGTCCTAAGTTGTTTGTATTTCAAGAATAAGAAAGCAGATTATTTGAATCTTTAAATTCCTATTTTCTTTAAAATACAATTAAAGAAATCATTGCACTACTTAAAACATTCCAGATTTTTTGTGAACAATTTTAGTGACTATGGAACAGAATGCTGTGGAGACATAAGTGAAATTAAGGAACAGCCTCAAAATGGAAAAATCTACTCATTGTTCTTCTATATGCAGGACATGTGTGGACGTAATAATGAATTATTTCCAGGCAGAAAGGTCTAGGCAATTACAAAAAAAAAATAAGATTTTGAAATGGAAGTGTCATTAGGCGTGACACTATGACAATAATTTGAGAGGTCACAAAAACGATCAGAGGGTTGGAGCACCTCTCCTACGAGGACAGACCAAGACAGTTGGGGTTGTTCAGCCTGGAGAAAAGAAGGCTCCAGGGAGACTTTATTGCAGCCTTACAGTGCCTAAGGGGGCCTACAGGAAAGATGGGGACAAACATTTTAGCAGGGCCTGTTGTGACAGGACAAGTGGTAATGGTTTTAAACTAAAATAAGGCAGATTTAGACTAGATATAAGGAAGAAATTTTTTTACATTGAGGGTGGTGAGAGACTGGCACAGGTTGCCCAAAGAGGTGGCAGATGCCCTATCCCTGGAAACATTCAAGGCCAGGTTGGATGGGGCTCTGAGGAACCTGATCTAATGGAAGATGTCCCTGCACATCGCAGGGGGGTTGGACTAGATGATCTTTAATGGTCCCTTCCAACGTAAACCATTCTATGCTTCTATAGTTGAAATGCACTCGTTAGCTTTTAAATATCACAAGATTCCCAAGCACTTTTAATACATCCTAAAATTATTTGCTTTGTTCTAGACTCTGCTTGTTTAGTACTGGATGGTACAGAAGTACAGCAAAAAACACTGCAGACCATGGGTTCACTACTCATGTGGAATGAACTCATGTTTGGTTGCATTTAGTAGTTCTGAATTTGATTTGTACAGTGCTATTCTTTTATCCTGTATCCAACATTTCCCCTCTGCCACCTTGATGCAAATTTTAGAACGTGTTTTATTCAGACTAATTTCAGATAATTAAAAATCAGTACATCACATCGACATGGCTAACAATCAGCAGAGATACTATTCTGTAAGTCACTTAAGACAGAGATGAGAAGATTTGTGACCTAAAAGTCCTGGCAGTTTCTATCAGTACTGTAAGAGAGAAACATTTTCTTTAAGGCCCATATTAAGAAAAATTAAAGGCATATCATGTATTATTTGTTTTATGGACCTTAACCTGCTTAATTAAACATAAATTTCAAAGTGTTGTGTTGGTCCAAGGAATTTCTACACCATTTATTTCAATCCACAGGACCAGACATTCAGTCACCATATGAAGAGCTAAATATCAGATTGCATCAGATTTGATACAGAAAAGGAATTAGATATTAAAAAGTTATTGGGAAGTAAGACCCTACTTTTTGGAGTGCTAGAAAGTTTCTACTTCCATTCCCTTTGGTTCTAATATGAGTGAACAGAGCTTCAACAAGGAGTATTGTGTTAAATAGAGCTCCACTTTTCTCTCAGTAGGAAGCATCTTATAGTTAGTGTAATGGGAGGGAAGCTCAGGAACATAATACCTTAGTCCAATGTTTTGAATTTTCTGGTACCTTCCACCTTTTTTTTTTTTTTTTTCCTCTTTTTTTAGAGTAGGTCTATTTTAATTACAGTAGGCTAAAGGGGAGGGGGGCAGAGATGATGCCAAGCTGCATATGTTATTAAAATAATTGAGATTTACACAGGATAGCTTCTAGGTTATTACAAATTGGTCTGTTGTTATCTGATGCATTGAGAGTTTAGTATTTGAAGGTATTGATATCTTTGTAATTACTGCTAAATAGAAAGCATTATACATCACAAAATGTTCATGGTGTTAGGTTAACCATCAGCTGAATTAAATCAACTGTTCCATTCCCCAGGCATCAGCACCCACGTTGATGCAAAATCCAGAAAATGTCATTATAAATCCAGAAGTTGGAACCCATGTTCATAGAAAGAGAGAGTTATTAAAAAAAAAAAGTTTCTCATTTAATTTGTACTTCTCCAACAAAAAGTAAACCATTCTGACACTAAGTCTTCCCTAAGTGCTCAGGAATCCTTACAGTACTAAAAGTTTGTCCATTGTCTGTTCCTGCCACTCCTAGATCCTGTGCATTTTAAGTATGAATGATTATGTCAGATATGCAGTTATCTTTAGGTTTCCTGGCCATCTCTCATCTGTTCCTATACTTATCAGCCTTATGCTTTTCCTAGTTTACTGGTCACTTGTTCCAGGGAATCATTATGTTCCACAGGATTACTTATTCTTGTCATGAAGTTGTGTGTGTTACTGGCATCTTCCCTGGAATGAATTTCACTTTTAGTTACACCTCCCTATGGTGTTAATAAATTTTTCCTTTCATTTTTAGAAGTTCTATTTTCTACTTCAGTGACTTTTTGTTTCTTTCTGATTCAGAAGGCTGTATCTTTTTAATATCTTCTACAATTTTTCTTTCGTCTTCAACCTTTGGTTTTCTCATCAGTTTAGCCAGATGGCCTAATAGGTTCTGTGCCTCCTTCCAAGAAAATGAATGATCACAGTATAGATTTTAGGATTTCTATCTATGCTGTTGATCTTTTTCCTACTGTTTTCCTTCGTCTTCACAATGAAAGATAATAGCAAGACAATAATAACCCCTGCTTCTTATCATGCTATATAAATGGTATGGATGGTATGGATTTTAAAATAAGTTTAGGTGAAGAAAGAAAAACATTGGGAGGCAATAAAAAAAAAAAAGCCCAACACTGTACTGTGAATGAGAAAGACTTAACCTTGCTATCATAAAAATATCCACATAAGTTTAGCTTTAGAGGACTATGAATCACTAAATGTATGATTAACCAGACAAAGTGTCATGAGTAGCCATGCAGATATTTCGGACCAACCATTCTAGTTCAAGATTTTTGTATATTCTCATATAGTGGCCCATAAGTAACAAGAGTTGTCTTTTTATGTCAGGGCATAGCAGAAACAAACAAGACGTATGCAGAAACTAATTCTTCCACTGTCTTTTCTTTCATTAAGAATAACTTACAAGAGCATGGACCATACCTGACCTCCCTCTTCTCAGAAGATTGTTTGAACAGTTTAACCTTTAGTAAAGAAAAAAATAGCCAAAGTAAGATAGCTCTTCACACTTTTCCTTAGTTCTGGGGGTTTTTTTATATTTATGGACCAAGGGGTTTCTCTTTTTTTTTTTCAGTCAATCCTCCCACCCTCAAGTTTCCCAGTTGGTCAGAGAAACTCTTAGATACCCTTGAATATCTCCATGTGTTTGTATTGAATTAGATTGGTTGGCAAGTCTTTTTATCAGTCATGAAAGTATCTAGCAGACAAAAAAAGAAATGGCTGAAAGTGCAAATAAATTACAGTCCCCTAATCTCTGGAGATAGTACGTTTCCAGGAAAAAGCACCAATGTAATTTGTTCTGCCTCCCCCACAGTGAAAAAGAGAAAGTCTATAAATGAAAAGTTCTGAGCCAGATCAGTTAAACTTTTATAGATATGGGCTAGAGACAGGAATTGTTCAGAAACTGAGAAGTCATTCAAACTGCAAAGTGAGTCATTAACATATGTAGATTGTTTCCCTAATGTATGGTCTTGAAAGAGTGAAAAAACTGCAAGTCCATCTTAAAAATACATGGAGAGACAAATTTTAACCAGTATTGATAAAACTAATGTGCTTTTGAAGGAAAAAATAGAAGTACAGACAGAAGTCATGTTTCTTTCAAGTATGTTTATAACTGGATTTTAGTTAGTGTGGAATGGCACCACTTCTTAAGAGCACACAGGGATAAATCTATAGAGAGGTACTAGCATTGCCATGTTCAATTTTTAAATACCTAGAAAATTAGGCACCCAACAGCAGTATTCAAAGCATTCAGCAAGCTAAGTTGAAAACCATCAATGGGAAGAAAAGATTCAAAGAAATTTACTCCATCACCCAGATGTAATAAAATAATTAAATACGTTCATGATTTCCAAGCCTGAGCTCTCTCCTACGATTAGTTTCCTAAACCAGAACATCCTTTTTTTTCAGGGAAAAAACTACAATAATACAGCTAGAAACACCTTTTCAATATCTAAATAAGACTAATTACAGCAGCACTCACAGGTAATAAGCCCTATCACCTCTTCCACTTGATTTGTAATTAGACCTAGGCCAGTAGTTAGATAGTCTGACAATTAAGCTGCACCAATAGCGTTTGCCTCGTACTCCTCTTTCCCAGTCTTCCTTTTGTCTTTCTCTCTTTGTCCACTTAGAAGTTTATTGCTAATCCAAAAATAAAACAGGAGACATGGAGAGACACTGTCTTTACGTAGGGTAATATTTTGCGTAGCAATAATAGCACAGACGTGGTACTCGGGCTGCTCCGTTCTGACTGTGACTCTTTACATCACATTGAGCAACTGAACAGGTACTTTGAAGCTCTCCTTAGCACAAAGGTTTGGTACCCAGAGGGAAATAAAGCATGGCTCCTTTTCAAGGGCTTATTCATCGCTTCTGAAAAGTGATCAGATGGCTTAAAATGAATTTTTAGAATTTGTACAGCTTTGTAGAACAGAAATCACAAGACAGTACCACGGTTTTCAGGGTGAAAACCTGTATAGGTACCGTATCTTTTCTTATGGGACTAATGTTAACTGCTTCTATTACATGTCCATACCAGATCTGAAATAAATAGCACGATGCCCTTATTTTGACAACAAACAAGTAGTTAATATAACAATGAAATATTGCTTTTTACTTTCCAGATCCAAAGACAAACACATTTAATACTATGTGGGTTTTTCTGATCAGAAATTACGTGAAAAAGTTACATTAGATTTCATTTTGACTATGGTCTCATGAATAGTCTCATTCTGAAAACGTTTTTCATTCAGAAGTAGATAGAAGTGTATCACGATGACGACTGAATCCTGGTTTGTTTTAAAATATAATTACTTCCTACCATAATCTAGGTTTATGGAATACTCATTATAAAAAATCTATGGATTTTCTTGCTCTTATTTTATATACATATATTTATTGCTTTATGCATATATTTATTCAAAAATATATATATACTCCTACCCTTAAAAAGAAAATCCAATATCTCATGATTTACATTGCTTTCTATAGATCAGTCCTCTAAGTATTTTATTTTAGTTATTGGCTTAAGAATACTACCAACAAACTATATTACTTTCAATATTTTTTTTTCTGAATTTGATCCAAAACCAATAAGTTAAAGTAATCACCCGTATATATTTACCATGTTTCACTTACAAAACAGGGACAAGCTTCCATGCCTTTCCAAACACTTTGGTATTTCCAACAAAGGGTCAGGTTATTTGTCCTAATGTCTCTAGGTACGGTCACGTTTAATGGCAATCACCACAGAAGCATGATCACTTCATGCTTACAGAAGTCTTATCTTAACAGCTTCAGAAATAAGTCTTCTTTTTAATGCTATCTTGTTCCATGTGTCATCAGGCCAAGCTTTAGGCATTACTACACCTGGATATTTGCATTAGAGATGCGATAATCATCCAGTTCACAGAGGAAGAGAAGGCTTCAGACATAAATCGGCATGGTAGCTGTGATTAATGCTTGCTGCTACTAAAGGACCCATCACTGTAGTTCGTTAATGTGACCAAGGAAACAGCTTAATGACAGCCCAAGGGCTGTCTGTACCCTTTATGATTTTACAGCAACTCGTACTTGCCCCCAAAATGAATCGTGTTTGGATTGTGCAGTCACCGTATGACAATAGATTCTCAGGTAGCTATTTTCTTGCTTGTCTGCAATCTAAAAATATTAGTGTGAGGTTTTTTTCCTTGCATGAATTAACATGTGTAAGAGGTTGAAAGGGCAACTGTTCCCCCCGAAGCAGTGCTTGAATTTCCCTGGGTCACTGTTGCTTCAACAATAGTATGAAAAGAACACTGCGCTTCTGATTTATGAGCCTTATGAGTTTTACAGACCAAAGCCTGACCAAGAGCCTCCCTCGTGTCATTTCCTAGGAAATGCTTACACAGCCACAGCTTTGGCAACACTCGGGTAAGAGTTATTACCATAACAATAGCAAATATCAGTGGGAGACACTCTCTGACCAGTGAAATTATCATGGGGGCAAAACACCCCCATGGTAAAGAATAATATTTGAACTCTATGCTTTACAAAAATAAACACTTGAATCTTATTTTTCTTACTAGTTATTTCCAAACAATTTCTTTGGAGAAGTGTAACAAATGGTTTGTGCTACTTACTACACAGCTTGAAGACTCAAATATCTATTGTGAGATCTCAAAAATGACTGAAGCAATGTGAATTACACATAGCAAATCCAAAAAGTATCCTATCAAACGCAAGTATCTGTCTTGGTATGCTTTACTTTTCTATGTGTATCTAAACAACCTGTGCTTTTATCTCTTGCCCTTAACACCCGCAAACTTTTGCTGTGCACTGCCAAACGGTTGTCATCTGCTCAGACAGGATGTTTTCTAAATTTCTACCATCTTGGTTCCTACAGAGTATGATTTTCACTTGAACATGTATTCATACAGCTGCTTCCATCACCCCACACTCAAGGCATAAAATGCAAGACTCTAGGAAGATCAAAATCAAGGATATACAAATAACTCACAAATAAACTATTTCTCAAAAAATACTCAACGTTCCTTCCTTGTAAACAAATCTTTTTGTAATCCATCACCTTCCTCAAGTCTTTCTTAAGTTCTGACATACATAATGAAAAGTATTGTAAGACATACAATGTATACATTTGTAAGAAATGGAATAAATTTAAGGTTAGACTGAATCACAGTCCTCAAATTAAGGAGTATATGAAAGGAGTACATGACAACTAGAATAGACATCCAAAAATTCTGCTAGAGAGGGGAGGTGCTGCTTATAGCATTCATCCAAAATGTAAAAACCTCCAGATGCTTCTCCTGCACTGAAGCTCTAGTGAGATTCAATGCCACCTTTCCCTTCCCAGGATATCTGTCAACTACCTGCTGTGAGCTGTAGACATTTGAGAACTGAGACAGACACAGGGAACAACTTTTTCTTTCTTCCTGTTAGAGTAGGATTTTTTTGCTGAAGAGACTTGAAATTTCATTAAGGTAGACCAGAAAATATACATTTTACCCCAACACTTTAGAAATTTGGACAAAGACCCAGGTTCTTACCTTATATCAAGGACTAATTATGTGCTGTATCTTTATCCAGCAACTATAGAATATAAAATACATAAGCAGCCTCTGAAATAGGAATTGGAGCATGAAGTTTCGTATTCCACGGGACTACTTGTGTCTACTGGGATATAGTCAGGTGTTTTCTCTTTCTCCGTCAGACATAGTAAATATTGAAACCTAACACAAATTATCACAGCTTCAAAGAAGGTAAGAGCTGACAGCAGCCAGCTGATGGGGAGTTCCTTTGGGATGGGGAAGCAAATACCTGCAGCCATGACTGAGTGCTGTTGCTAGTAAGAGTCTGCTGTTACCTACATAAAAGGACTAACTCCTACTCCATTTTCAGAGGAACACACCTCAAAGACAATTTCAGAGAAATTCTGCGATTCCCAAACCAGTTTTAAGTATACCCATTTTCCCTGTCAGAGCCCCATAGAAAATGAGATGTTGTAGGTCCTCAGAAATAGTTGCATATTTGATGCTGAACTGGAGGGGGAGGATAAAAATCCTTCATAAAGCTGTAAGTCGTCACCCTGAGTTAACTACCTGCCTCATTAAAAAAAAAAGCAAAAGGTGGCTTGAACTAATCGCTTAGCAGTGTCATCTAGCTAGCAAATGGTTTCCTCATGATTGTTCCCCCTGAGGCTTTTCTACCTTCTGCAAAAGACTAAATAGCAAATCAGAGAGTAAGAAAAATCACTGCTAACGCAGTCATGGAACTGACAAGTTCCTTTACCTACTGTAAAGAACTCAATATCTAAAAGCCGGGCACATGCCTCCTACATGGTAGCACTACTTTCTAGTCATCATTTTTAGCTGCTTAATTACTCTTGTGGGTTACACAGAAAGGAAATAACTTGACAAGATTTTAATTACACCTTACATGTTCTTTACAAAGTAATTTGCTGACAGGTACCTGGCGGGAGCTCCCTGTCTGATAGACAAAAATCTTTAACCTCCAGAATTGAGGACCTGACTAAACCCCAAACATGGCTACAGTGAATTCAGGAACTCTTTTCAAGATATCAGAGAGAATGCCGAACAACAGCACAACAACCACTGCATCCCACCCTCCCCCAAAGAAACCTCAAACAAAACCAACACATCAAAAAACCCTAAACAAGAAGAAAACCTACCCGGACACAGTAAAAGCTGTAGGTGTCTCCTTTTCCCTATGATGCTTGCCCTTGAAAATCTAGCCCTCAGCAGGCTCCAAGATACCTCCAGGGTGGAACTTGCCTTCCTATTTGTAGCTTCCCAATATTTCCTTTATAAAGGCAGCTTTTCTGAGCCAATCCAAGATAGGCTTTTCAGGGTGGGAGATCAGCTGACCTCTTAATGAACCCCACAGTCACTGTAATCAAACAAGTCTATCCTGCAAAACAGGGGTAGAAGTTGGAAGGACTGGGAATCACTAGGATTGATTCTTCCACTTAGCACTTCTGTTCCATGACTGTAACAGCCTGCTCCACAGTGTCACTCCTGTAACGGTAGAATTACTTTCTCTATGGGGCTTGGAGGGGTAGTTTGGTCTTAGAGGATAGATGGGCGTTTTCTTTTCCATCATGTTAAATGGAAAGGGTATTTATGCTGAAGGAGTTCAATTTTATTTAAAAAAATTATTCAACTATAACCTTGTTAAGCACATCACCCAGGAAACAGACAACCACATGCCCAAGATGAAATTATTTGGACTGTGTCTAAATTAATAATAAACTAGAAAGGGGTCATTTCCATCAGCAGCATTCAGATAGTTCACATATTGTTTACTTCAGTACAGTCAAAATACAATAGGATAGGACTTTAGTGGTATAATCCTTTGCCCTGGCATTCGGTGACATAGCAAAGTCAGAAACCACTTTGGAAGGCAGGCCAAGCCACAGAATTTGTAGCCAGTCTGTCTGTAAATGGGTGGGTATCATTTTAATAATAAACAATAATAAGAAAACTGAAACACTGGCAGTAATACTTCCTGAAGGACGATGACAATTACAGCCCACTGCCCTCTGGCAGGGATTAGTTTCACAGCTTTGAGGAATTTCTGATCTAATTGAGTAATGTGTCTCCAAAGATCAAAGCTAGTTCTGATAGCAGGATGAGAGTTAGCATTAGAAACACCAGGAAAGAATAAATCCAAATAGACCAATTTTATTCACGCACACAGAGCCATACCCAGTAAAGATTTGCACAGTATCAGTTTCCTTCCCAAGCCAACAGGAACGTAAGGACATATGACTCTTAACTAAGTAGGATTTTGAAATAAATAATGTTCGGCAATCCTATCTCTTCTCCTGCAGCACCGCTCTAAGTTTGAGTCACGAACCATGACTCAGTAAAAAGAAAATTCTTCCTTCAGAACCAAGCAAAGACTTCCTATTGTAAGATTCTGTGGTTTCTGAGCAAAACCACTTTAACTCTCTACAGAATACTAGGATGCATGAGATCAATATCTATTCCTTAGGCCAAAAGTGTAGTAAGTATACAAAAATACAATAGCTGCTAGCTATCACTCCCAAATAACATACATTATGAGTATTCTATAAAGATAGCAAAAGACAGTGTAAATTCAGAGTAGTGCTATGCTCTGTAGTACTGTGTTCCTGTAACTGGGAATATTAAAAATTTCTAGAAAACAACGCTTAATATTTGTTTACAGCTACCAACTTAGGTAATCATCTCTGCTTTTACAGAAAAATCTTATTGCTATACATTCTTTCTATTTACTCCACTCAGATTCCAGAACATTGTTTCTGAGCTTCAGTATCCTTTCACCATATGCAAATTCACTATGGTGGGAAACCGGCCTGCATGATTTAGTAGGGTTTGCCTGTAAACTTTCTAAAACCTCGATGTTGCAAAAGATTTCAACCGGCTCATGTATCACCGCTGGCACAGGAGGTACCCTGCAGCAAAGATCTCACATCGGATAACTACAGTACAGTCTTGTGTCCATTCTGGATGCTCGGTTGATGTGCACTCACCTAACTTCACCAATGCCACCGAAATTTGCTTGTTTATGTACCAATGTAGGCTCTGCTCACTGGTGCTCAGGACCTCACTGGAGTATTCCTGGTTCTTTTGACACCGACCTGCCTCATGCCTAGCAGTCTGGGTGAAGGCATTTTTTTAAAATAAGAGAAGTCAGCAATATTCCCATCCATTTGTTATCATCAGCGAGGGGTCATTTTTTCATTATGAAATAAAATGCAATGTTCCTAAAGTGGAGAGAAACTGAGAGTCGTGATTAGCGACTTGATTCAAGTTAGAAGAGCACATCTTTTACTCACTGTACATGAACAATCCTGATGAGTAATCTCGATGCTGCCTCCACAATACTGAGTATAAGTATTTTCTGTAGATGTGTGCGCTGTAGCAAAAGCCATTTTAATGAAATAGTATGCACAATAACAATTACAATAATGGGATATCAAGTTGTGGAGTATCATTTATCCTGAAGGTAAGAAAATATTTTTCTCCTTTCTCTTTTTTCTTTTAAGAAGAAACAGAAAGTTTAATTTGCATAAAATTTTCTCATCATATAGTGTACACACTCATCCAACAGTCCATGTACCACACTCACATTTGGTTACCTACTAAAATAAATGCAGAATCGTAGCAAGTAAATATTTTCTTGCAAAAACACTTAGTTAAAATCTCTAAGTCCTTGCAAAAATATTTCACAGTTTTTATTCTGTCAAAAGGAGCAACATTTAACACTAACTTTTAATGTCCACAGATGTTTTGGCTTAAATTTGAATTTGACTGTTCTGTAGTTATTCAAGAGGTGAATGGGACTGTATCTACTTTTCTTATGATCTTAGACACATGTTAATCTTTCTCTGAAGTAGGCAGTGTATTATGAAACCCTGATTGTTAGCGATAAATTATTATTACTATTAAGACATACTGTAGATCTGCTGCATTCAGGGAATGCTGTCAAATCCTCTGCATTTTACAGAACACAAATGTCTATGGTTCATGGGATTACCTTTCCTGTAGGCTCACTATAGCATTTTAGCTTCATTTAAATGCTGTCTTGCACTCTGTTTTCCTGGACCTAACTGTATACTTTTGGGCATCACTTGCGTTGTGATTTTTTTTGTAATGTCAGATCATGCATATATTTATACACATTTATATTGATAACGGGCCTAATCCTCAACAACTTTTCAAGAAAATTCCTCATGCATGACCAGACATGGTCTAACAAGAAAATAACTGCAGAGATTTGATCTGTATCTTGCATGGAAGCACAGGAGAGAATGAAGCAGAAGTACTCCCTGTTACCTCCCTTCAGCTGCAGACCATGAAAGAAACCCATGTCCCAGCTCTCCCATTGACCAAGGAAGCTACCTATGCAAGGACATGCATTATTCACCTACATAAGTGTAATAAAACACTGGAATATTTTATTCACTATCAAGCAAATTCTTAGGTGTCTCAGCTTCAACCTTGAGAGCTTGAATCTAGAAAATGTTCACCTCAACCAATTCTTGCCATTTCATGTATCTTTCAAAGAAGTCTTTTAAATCTCATTAAGCTCTCTGCTTATTCATGAATGCTTATTTATGAATCCAAATCTACTGTTTGTTATCAGTGTGGCTAGGCAACAAATACAGACCTAAACTTTTAAAATTTTGCTTAACTCAAACATTTTGCCTATTTTTTTTACCACCAGTAGCAAACTAACAGCTTTACGTAGCAAAGTTTTAAGAGAACAACTGGAAATAATAGGATTTGCTGACTCATTCGCAGGTCATTCAACTGCATGTGGGAGTTGGAGTTGGTAGGAGAACTATGTTAGAAGTCTCCAGGTGCATTCACAGTAGCTTTGTAGTTTGGATCAGTAGTTCTGAAGGAACTCTCCCCATCATCTCCAACTTACTGCACTCGCATCACAGAATTGTCTCAAACAGGATTCCTCCATGATGAAGATAAAGCAGAAGATAAGCCCAAGGAAAGCATTTAAAGAACTGGTACTGTTGAAGATGCTCAGTCTGGTGGTCCAGACAAAAGCTAGTCCGAAGTGACAGTCTGCATGGACACCAGCACCAACTGTTCCCTCCGTAGATCTGCTTCAACTTTCTAATGTAGTCTTTATGATTAAATGGAGCCTAGATGGTAAAAACATTGCCATGACCTAAGTCTATAACCATTTTCCCTTCTCAAAGCCATTCTTCCAACGTATCAAAGCCATTGCTAACTTCCCAAGGAAGACAGAAGAAATAATCTAAAAAAGTTCAAATACAGTTCAAAACACAGCGGTCTGGCACGTATCTGTCACTCACTCAGTTGCAATATTGGAAATCTGTCAAATATTCTGGAGGTGTTTTCTGAAGATCTCTACAAATCTGCTAACAATTTCTGCAGACATCTGAAGTTTTCATGGCAGGACCTGTCAATGGGAGACAGTCTTGTGTGTCCCTGGCCTCCTTTGTACCCTGAATCATACAGCAAATTCAAGCGGAACAAGACAACACAATACAAAACAACCCTAGCCTTCACCCAGTTCCAGATCACTCTAAAATGAATCATTATATGCAAAGTAAGCTATGTTTGAGATAAGGTACAGAAACCAAGTCACAAAAATGCAGTTTCACTCTCTGTTAACATGAACTGGGGAGGGAGCTGGAGCCACTCCAACGTACAGGCATATAGCGCCCACCTTGCACAAGAGGGATATCTCATACTGAAGATACTAATTTTGCAGCTTAATGCTCCCTGTAACGTGACATAAACCATCTGTACCTCGGCCAAGAACTTGGCTTGGTAATGTTAAGCCTGCAGGATAAATGAGATAAGCACCATTACAATGCACCCCGCATCCTCAGCCCCGCTCTTATCAGTGTTTGAGTTAGCTCCTTTACTTCATTGTGAAAAATCAAGTTTGTAAATCTCTATCTTGATAGCATCTAACTTTCAGTTCTATTATTCCTACCATGACAATCAAGGGCATTGTTGAAGTTTCAAATGTTTTCTTGGCTCAGTTTAGCAGCAAGAAAACCTGAGGATAATTAATAAGGCCAGCACTGATTGGAATCTGACAATCAGAGACAACAGCTAAAGTTTTTGTAGGTAAAGAAAATTCTCTCTTCTGATATTTGCATGATGCTAGATAATTCAGGATCACTTTTCATTAGCTGAACTTGAGGATGTCATTTGAGCTTTTAGAAGGCCCAGTCTCATTACGTCGGATTCTACAGAAGAGCTGTTTTGCATCACTGAATCTCCATTAAAGGTCAACTGACAACACTGAAGTGTTGGTGAAAGAAAAATCATTAAATGTAACATTATTGATCAGCGTGTTATTGTCCCATTAAAATTCATGAAGTCAATGATTGTTTTTCTCCAATAAAAATATTTTACCAGGTGAGTTTGTATTTGATATAATATCATACTTGAGGGAAATTTCAACCAGGGGTTTGTTTTGTTTTTTAATCAGACAAGCATGATACTTCAGATTATTTAGTATTTCCACCTTTTACACAACTTGCAAATTGTTTGTAAGAATCAAAGGGCAAGGTTTTCCTTTTAATACTTGGTTTAGGAGTCTCTTCTTGCTATCAGCCATAGTAGAAGCTAATTAAGACGACTGACATTGGTCACCTTCTGACATATTATGGCTACCGTCATCAGCGTTCAGTCTCCCAATCCTTCCACTTCAGGTGCCAGCAACGGACTATGATTTCATTGATTATCAGGCCTCTGGACTATGACTTCATCAATTATTGGATCTTTCTTCTGTCTCATTTTCAAGCAATTCTTTGGGTAAGGCTGGTGAGCATTTCTTGTTACCCCTTTTGGTCCTCTAGAAAAATCTTAGCTGTTCAGAAAGATAAAACATGATAAAATCATCTTTATCTCTTTAACTGCTTAAATATGCAGCTGGGGAACATACCATGTTTTGTTGGTCCAGTAATATAGATTGAGGACCTGATGGGAAAATATATTGTCTATAAGGGCATCAAAGCCATGTGTGCCATCAAAGTCTAATTTTCATGAAGAGGTTGTGAGACTGGGGCCTAGGTCGGGCTCTCCCTGATAAGAAATTGTGACATGGGCAGGATATGCAACTTAGAAGTGCTCAAGAGATCTCTAAAATTAGATGCAGTTCTGTAGGGATGCTCGCTCTTCTTTAAGGCATCTTATTCAACTTTTCTTTTTGTTTCCAAATACTACAATACTTCTGAAACTTCTTAAGGAACTTCTATTGCAGGAGGGATAAATGAAATAGGTTTGATTTCATTCATTGATATTCCTACAGTTACTATGCTTTTGATGAAGAAGAATTGTTAGAACTGTATGCTGGACTTATCTATATCAGCTGAACCAATAACTGGACACTCTTCAGGAATAGCTAATCAACCTCTTTTTAACCATAGGCCTCTTACTGCTCACTCTGAGGGCATGCCAGTGTTAGCAATGACTTTTAGTATGTGAGCCAGCATGCATTTAAAGAGTATTAGTGTGCCAGCTGAATCTCTTGTCTATTTTTTCATAATTACTTGAAATCTGGTACATCGTGAAGTATTATCTAATTCAGTCATTTTGCTCATTCAGCACTCAACTGATGAAAGTTCTGACATGGTCAAGCAAGGACGGGGAGCAGAGGAGTTCCAAAGGACACAGCTGCTATTAACAGGGAGAGACCAATGTCCCTTCTGAACCAGACACATTTCAAAATCCAGTGTTTGAGGAAGGTAAAAGCTCTGAATGCCTTTTTAAATAATCAAGGGCTCCAGAGATTTATATCAAATGTAAATCCGGTATTCTTGATACACATCCCTGCCCATCAAAGAAATTAAATAGGTAAATAACAGTGGGGGGGTTCGAGGGTTATGGGTAAAGAGAAAGAACAGAAAAACCCTTGTGGGAGTGTCAGGAATCTATTTATTATGTCAGGCCAGTGTCATAGACACAATGTTCTGCAACCCAAGAGGGGAACTCGAAGCTTCTTTTTCAAAGGGTCTTTTATGATCATTATTTTTCATTTTTTCCTTAATTTTCCTAAAATGTACTCAGGAGATGCTACTAGCTTTCCTACTGCCGAAGTGTTTCACTAGGGCTTTCCTTACTCCTTCCCTTAATAGCAAATCTCCTGAGGTGTCTTTCCATCTCCTCATAACAAACAGTGCTGCCTACATAGGTTTAGGGAAGTCGACATAGTCTAGCTTCTCTGAGGAGGAGGTTAAAAGTGGAAAACCACTCCTCTTTTTAAGGAAAGACACGATCCTTCTCTTTCTCCACCTCAGGGATTCATTCCTTGCTTTGATATCATACAATTATATAAAATGAGCCAAGAAGTGTAATCCATCCCTCTCTCTCGCTCATCGAAGGTAAAAGAGAATGAAGCATTTATGTTCAAGAAACTTTCTGCCTTCTATAGTCACGTAGAAATTTGCATGTAACATTGGATATCATGCTAAGCGGACATAAAGCATAAACAGTAAAAAATCTAGCTTCCAAAGAATAGCTTTTTGTGTGGTTGTTCTATTTTTAATCACTCAGAACCATTGCATCCTGTAACTTTCAGAAGTAAAAATATTTTCACTCCTGTTCTCCCAGTTAGATGGGTTAAGAGACATCTCAAACCTAGCCAAACAAGTAAAGAAAACACTACTAGAATAGAGAGTAACAAGCTTTGTGTTACAAGAACAGGTTTTGTATCAATATTAATTTACTGCCAAATTGCAAATTCAGACTGATTCCCAATGCCAGTCTGAAATATACAAGCAGCATCAATCAGTCAAGCTTTATTGCATCTGCTTTTGTTGTGGCAGAATTATATATCTTATTAAAATATGCAATAGGAATATACAGTGGAAGTATACAACACAAATACAAACTAAAATGCCTAGTAAAATACAGCAAAAGATACATCAATTTATAGTATAAGGTAATGTTAAGACAGCAAATGCTCTGTAACAGCACTGCTGAGAATATTCTAGCATCATATTGCTACACTCTCTATAGTCCCATATCACACTTACTTCTCAGGAATTTATGTCTGTTTAACCTTTCAGGTTGTCCTAACTGTGCTAACACCAAAAAGGAGTCTTTTCTCCCCTCTCAGCAAATAACCAAGTAAAATATTTATTTTCTGGTTATCTATTTTAATATTAGAACTGCGTGCAATTCTACTTTCCCATAGAAAAGAAAATGCCCATATTTCTGCTCCTCCTGCTGTTACAGGGATTATTCCTTTAGCTGGCAATCTGTGCTTTTATGTCACACGTGAATAATAACAAGGATGAGGGGGTGGATGAAGAGGATCTTTTTTCCTTTTAGCAGCCATGACTGTATAATTTTTTTTGTTTTACTTCAGTTTCTGTCTTTTATCCTCCATCCTCAGTTCTAAAGCTGAAGTCCACTCCCGCCCCTGATGTCTTTTCCTTTGAATACGAGCATAGCAGGTCTGATCCTCAAGCTTTCTTGTGCTAAGCACCCCAAAATTCCTCCTGATATTCCTGTCCCTGGATCTTCTGTCCCAGACCTTGGTACCAAGAGTTAGCAGAAAGACTCCTACTCTGTTCAGGTTTTCCCTCAACTCTCTTTTAGGGTGTACTACCTAGCAAAGGAAAGCAAGACTGGGAGATTTTTAATCATCTTATCTACAAGTTAACCATTTTATATCAAAGAATAAACTAAGTACAGCTTTGGCATTGGAAAAATTTAACCTGGAGCCACAGCTCTGGTCTTCCTGCTTTCTCACAAAGCATAATTCAACTCAACTGAATTGAGAGCAGAGCTAAGCTTGGGTAAGCTTTTCCCAAGAAGCCACATCTTTGTTTAACCATAGTGCGAAGTGATGTATATCAATTCTGCAAACAAAACATTTAAGTTCTTACATGCAGCTTTCCAAACTGATATCATCCTAGTGGCTCCCGTAGATTTATCCATATTTTACACAAGCTCCAAACCCACATCAAAGGTTCTTAACTGTCAGGATCCCCTTTGCTTTGCTTAAAACTAAAGTAAACATGAATGGCTTCTTCCTGTGTCAAATCACGCTTCTCCGAGATGAGTCATCTCCCCATTTTCTGCCTACCTGAGTTACGTTCTGCCTGCCACCCCCGTCCGGGTGCGCAAGCACATATATGCACATGGACACGCTTCTGCAATTTGTGCATTTTCTTTCACCTTCTCTAGTGATCGCCGCGTTAGTTGTTCCAGCAGTTGATCTACAGTACAGCTCCCCGTGATGTTAGTAAACTGGCGATGTTGGACTAGGCGCTGCATATCATCAGCGATCTCAACAGGAAAAAGCATCACAAGATATTATTTCTTCTTAAATTCTTTGATTGCCAGAAGCTAGAAAAATCAGTATGTAGCTGAAGTAATGAGCAGCCTGCTGTATGTGTTGCCTGTGAAATGTAATCAAACATTGATTTTTTTTATATTCTAGAAGACTTAAAAGGTATTTTCAAGGTATTATTCACCCTTTTTGTTTTTTATCCTTTTCTTCTCTATCTTATAATAATCAAAAGGCATAATAGGCACTGGGGTTTAGAAAAAGACTGAAAACATCATGAGATTTTCCTATTGGATTTTCTATCAATGTATTCTTAGATCAAAGGTTGTAAACTGCAGCCCCCATAATCAACTTCAGTAATATGGAGTATTTGGGACTAAGAATCTGAATGCTGCTCGCTGAGGAAACAAGATTAAGATTTGAATGAGAAACCAAACCCACCTTCAGGATTTCTCCTTTTAACTCTTACAGCCTTTCTTGCAGTGACGCTTGACTGTTTATTCAGTTGTAGCCCACCACGCACGCCTGCTGCCTGCATTTCACCCAAAAAGCCAATTCAGGCTCAGAGGCTGCACAGCTGCGAGCCGGAGCTGCCCTGTCCTGCCTCCCCACCGCAGCACAGACCCAGGCTCAATGACACCCAAGACAATGAGGCTGCACCACTCGCAAGGAGAATTTTTTCTCACCTGAGCCAGAGACTTGAACAGGCTACACCTTGCTGCATAGACATGCTCGACTGTTGAAGTAATTTTATTATTTTCAAGGGCAACGCTAGAGAAATATATCATGTAAGCAGCTTGGACTAGCTTTTGTTAGAAGTTATCAGCTATAGTAACTTGCCTAAGAGGCCTTACAGTCTGCAGGATGACTTTGAAGTAGGCTTAGGCTGCAGCTGTAGAAGATGAAGAATTGGAATTCAGGTGATAGATTCAGTTCTTGGCTGCATTACAGATTTTTCAACTGACACTGGGAAATAACTTAGTCATTCAAGCTGAGATTCAGCCCCATAACGCATCTCAGATTGTGCTGGCATCTAAGCTTTGTTTGCCTCTTCTTTTTACCTTCTCCACGTGCTTATGTACTCCTGTCAGTCATTTGGCATTTACATTACATTGACATCTACATTTAGAAGTCTAAAGCTTCTTACACCTCTCAAGTGTCCCTTCACACATGCTCAGCACACAAAATTCTGACAACCTTGACATCTCAGATTTGCCTCCAAGGCCTATAATGGTGTTTCTCCTACTTCCAAGACATTTACATTCCTCTGTGGCTGTCCTTAAAGTCCTTATTTTTGGTCATACCTGAATTATAACTACTCTATCTTACCAGATTAGATCTGACATTCCTGAAGCAGAAAGGAGGCTTGAACACCAGATGAAAGCACTGATTCCTTAAGGGCTTGTCTTGGCTGGTAGATTAGCAAACGGTGAGAGACATGACATAACAACTGCAGGATATTTCCAGACGAGATCAGCATGGAGTGGCTGTTAGGATGGGGACGGCTGGCAGAAGCTGTAGGTGACACCCTAGATTATGACTAAGAGTAGGCTATGCATAGTTTTGGGAGTTAGAAAGAAAGTAATAGGGATTTCTGAGTTCAGTGGGGGCAGGACTGGAGCAAGGAATATGGCAGTGCTGTGGATTTCTACCCGTAAGTGTAGTAAGAGATCAGAGATAGGTGCCTGGGGCAAGCCAATACACCAGTGACATACGCCACCTAACAAGTCCTGGGAAGAGATGCAAAGACCTTCTACGAACTCCATTTTCCTACACTTTACATATGAACACTCTTGACATCTTTTCTGTGATGCACTCCTTGCTGAATATGTAAAAAGCCTCATACGCCTCAAGTTTTAGGTGAAAAAGGCTCTAAGTATTCTTTTGGTCCCAGTCCAGACACAGTCGGTGTCTCAGTCTGGGTTATTTAGGTGATATCTGTCCTCTCCTCCTGGGCAATGCCTCCCATTAGATGGCTATTCCATCCTCTTTCTCCTAAGAAATAAGATGAACACAACTCTAGTAAAAAAACCACACCAAGTGAAGTTCAAGGAAACAAAGGATTTATTACAGAAGAAATACACAACATGTAGAGAAGGGAGGAGTGCACAGCTGAGATCAAAGAACATCAGAATGCTGGTTGACAGTCATCTTGTAGTGTGGCAGTGTGGTGGAAGTGTGATGGAAGTGAGACACCGGTGAGCACCTTCTCTAAGTGTGGTGTCAGTGTGTCCTGCCTAGACATTTCTTGACATCCAGCACTGTGACCAAAGAGAGAAATGACAGAAATAGCCCATTTTGTAGCATGATTCCAGAATCCTCAGTCAGGTGGGTTTTTTCCACCAACTTTTTCACACCAGGAGCGATGCACTGAAAGTTCAGAGGAGGATGTACAGACGAAGTTATGGCACGGGTTGGTTATGCCACAGCTGTTACAACCACAGTTCTAGTCACCAGGTCCTGGATCAGAGTATGAGTTCTCTCACTTTAGAAAGAGCTTGTCCTCTGTCTCAGGCTCCATATAGGCTGTCTGGCAAAGCAACTGCAAAGAGCATGGGTAGAGGGCCCTCTTCTACTCTGTTCTTGAGGAACAATTTCTCTTCCTTCTACTCTGTTCTTGAGGAACAATTTTCTCGTCTACCTACTGGGACTGGATTCTGGCACAGAGAAGGTTTTCTGTTGGATTTTGTATTTCAGAGTCCTTGCTCTAACAAGGAACTGTGGTACCAAACCATCTCGGTTGGTACTTGAAGCACTTGACATCTTGCACGTGTAATAGGGCTGGCCACTTTCTCCTTCCTCTGCTATCCTCTCCCGATGCATCACTTTGCTGATGTCTCTGAGTTCTGCTGACCCTGAGCATCAACTTGAATCCAGACCAGGGCACGGATCAGCTGCAAAGTGCAAGGATCAGGAATGCCTGACGGGTGAGAAGGAGCAGAAAGGCTCTAGTCATGTCACTAAGATTGGTTTTGTATTTAAATTTGAACTTCTTTTCAGTTCTGACCTTGTCCTACTGGCTTGGCTATGTCTCTGACACTCACCCTTGACAACCAGAGAGTGCAGATTTACTGTCAAGGCTGAACAGAGATGTATGTCCTACCCATTTCCTCCACCGCCAGTTCCGAAACAACAAAAATGATCGGGCTGCACAGTTACTGCGACATGGGAGAGGGGCTCTTTGTCAGGAAGTCTAGTGACAGGACAAGGGGTAATGGTTTTAAATTGGAAGAGGGGAGATTTAGATTAGATATTAGGAAGAAGTTCTTTACTGTGAGGGTGGTGAGGCACTGGAACAGGTTACCCAGGGAAGTTGTGGAGGCCCCATCCCTGGAAGTGTTTAAGGCCAGGCTGGATGGGGCTTAGAGCAACCTGCTGTAGTCAGAGGTGTCCCTGCCCATGGCAGGGGGGTTGGAACTTGATGATCTTTAAGGTCCCTTCCAACTCTAACCATTCTATGATTCTATGATTCTATGACATGTTATGAATAGATGGCCCTCATCCATGCTGCGACATTCTGTGGGCCAGAAGGTAACATCTCATTGCTGCTAGTGCCTGTTCTTGTCTTTCTGTACCACACTCCCCTATTGATGGCTGAGCCTCACGATAATTCTTTAGAATTGGGGGTGGCAGGGTGAACCAGGGGCCCTTTTTACAAAAGCGAGTTTTGACAGCTACGGTGAAGCAGCGCATCTGTACGCAGAAGCAGGAAAAAGGTAGAGGGTGAGGGGAGGGTAATGATTTGTAGGTGTTCTGCAAATACCCCACAGGCAGAACGATGCCTCAATGACAGGTGAACCTAAAAGGATTGATAGATTTGCACAACAGTTGGGCTCTTTATCTTTGTTGTGCTGAAATTGCTCAGCTGTAAAATGGGAATAATTATATTTTCTTCCTTTCACCTGTTTGCTGTTTTCCTTATAAACAGAATTGCCCTTCTTCTTTGCTTACCCTTTCCTAATATTTCCATAGCAACACACAACCCATATAAGTACCTGTAACTATTTCTTTCAAAAAAGACATAGGGAAGAAACCCACTATTTCTATCAAAACATTAAGATTCAGATTTATTTATTTTTATATATATATATGCATATCTCCTTATTTCCAGGACTGAATTTCTGCAGGTTTGAATGACTACCCTTTAAAAATAACTCGTCTTGAAAACAAAAATCCAACCGAACTGAGCTGTCCTCATGCTATAAAGATCAGGCCTGTGTCTCTGCCCAGCATCTCCATTCTCAACAAACTGCTAAGAGGTGATTTTAAGACTATTTTAAACTTTGTGGCGCCGGCACATTAAACAATGTTAGGTGTTTGTAAATAGCATAGTGCAAGTCCCATAAGCAGCATGACACATCATAGAATCATCATAGAATCATAGAATGGTTTGGACTGGGAGGGACCTTAAAGATTGTCTAGTTCCAACCCCCCTGCCATAGGTAAGGACACCTTCCACTAGACCAGGTTGCTCAAAGCCTCATCCAATCTGGCCTTGAACATTTCCAGGGATGGGGCATCCACAGCTTCCCTGGACAACTTGTGCCAGTGTCTCACTACCCTCATAGTGAAAAATTTCTTCCTCAGATCTACTCTAAATCTCCTCTCTTCCAGTTTGAAGCCATCACCCCTCGTCCCATCACTACATGCCCTTGTAAAAAGTTCCTCTCCAGATTTCTTGTAGGTCCCTTTCAGACACTGGAAGGCTGCTCTAAAGTCTCCCTGGAGCCCTCTATGCCCTAACCCTCTGATCATCTTTGTGGCCTCTTCTGGACTCTCTCCAACAGGTCCATGTCCTTCTTATGTTGGGGGCTCCAGAGCTGGACACAGTATTTCAGGTGGGGTCTCAGGAGAGCGGAGCAGAGGGGCAGAATCCCCTCCCTGGCCCTGCTGGCCACGCTGCTGGGGATGCAGCCCAGGATGCAGTTGACTTTCTGGGCTGCAAGTGCCCATTGTGAGCTCATGTTGAGCTTCTCATCTACCAACACCTCCAAGCCCCTCTCCTCAGGGCTGCTCTTGATCAATTCTCAACCCAGCCTGGATTTGTGCATGGGATTGCTCTGACCCAGGTATAGGACCTTGTACTTGGCCTTGTTGAACTTCATGAGGTTGGCACAGGCCCACCTCTCAAGCCTGTCCAGGTCCTTCTGGATGGTATCCCTTCCCTCCAGTGTGTCAACCGCTCCACATACAAAGCAGCGGTAATGTCATTAGTGTCAGCAGAGTGCTGTTGGTACAGTGCAAGTATGTGAAACCTGAATGAGCCTCCTCTGTTGTTGACTAATTACAGTGGTGACTGATGAAATACTTTGGTTTGAAACCACATCTTTATTGATATGCGGTGTAGTAATCACCAACCTGAATCTCAATGCCATTTTTACTGAAACTGTAGAAAACTTTCCCTCATTTGATCCCCCACTCCCATATTCCCTCCCTCATTTAGCCAACGGTGAAGTACCTAGGCATTGTTTATGCTACAAAATTCCAATGCAATGGGAAAATAACTTTGAGTTATTGTGTAATTATTACAGAGGGGTGCACCGCATCCACAAGGTAACATAGGTCACAATATACCATGCGCTGTCATAGCAGATATCCAGGACATTATTGTTTCTTCACGAAGCCCGTTGGTTAACGTAGCTTCTCAGGAAGATGATATGAGACTACTATAGCACTACACGTTGCTATATATACCCAGGATGTCCATAGGAAATACCCGTTAAAAAGTTTGCCACTGACTATGCATGTAATTAAGAGCTTTTCGTCCACTTAAGAGTGAACTGAGAGCATTTTCAGTCGTTTCAATTATCTTTTTCTTTGCATGTCAGTTCAAACAAACTTGCATTATGTGAAACTTGAGATCAAAGGCTCTAGTTCCGGATATGATAAATAAAGGTGGGTTTTATTGTCCCAGAAAGGCCACCTAATAAAGCAAGGCCCAAGTAAGTTTGATGGACCTTAATTTGCTAGGTTGGGCCTTATGACCCGACACAACGAACTTATTGCTTGGTACATAATTGCAGCTAGAAAATGATTTCTAAAAGTTGACAGACGTTAGAGGGATTTTATATCTACTTTTACTTACTCTGACAGCTTAGAATTGTGATGTGAGGAGGCTGCCAAGATTTTGTAGTGCAATTAAGTGACAAGAAAACTTTAAAGGGATTTAGAGTTCGGCTGTAAGTTGAAAACCAGGCTCATGTCTGGATTTAGATTTGATTTCAATGGAATGCTTTCCTGTTTTCCTGCCCTTAAGCTTTGGCTCCTCCAGCAACAGACGCTGAAAATAAGTTACAAAAAGCACACTCACTAGAAAATGCTTTTCACAACGTTCTGGAATTCTCTTTGTTATCTTTCTTTATTCTACGTGGTCTTTCCATATTTCTCACTTTCTGCTCTCTATTCCCTTTCCTGTGTCTTAATAATAGTCTTATAGCTCCTTTCTGATAGCTTCAGGGATTTTTAGTTCCCAGGTTTTGTTTCTTGTCTAAACAATTCTTCCTTTCAGTGTTGTTTCTTTTTCTTTTGTTCTCTTTTTTTTCCTTGTCACTCTTTCTGTTAGATTTCAGCCATGTGCTACTTAAACTTTTTGTTTCCCCACTGTTTTCTACTTTCTCAACTGACATGTATTTTTTTCCTAGTCCCTTAAGTTAGCCCACCATGAGCTTTGCGAGATTTCAGCCACGTGCTAGTTGTTTTTTTGTTTCCCCACTGCTTTCTATTTTCTCAACTGACATGCTTTTTTTTTTTTTCCCCTAGTCCTTTCAGTTAGCCCACCCTGAGCTCTGTATATCATTCCAGGGCTGTTTCCAGTGTCCATACTAACTTATTTTAAGATGGTCTAGCTATCTCTACACACCAGTGCAATCCGTTATATAGATGATATCTGTCTTTACTTAGCTCAGGTATCAATTACAGTGCATTGGCCCAAACAACAGATGAGTGGCCGTGTATCAAGAGTTTTTGGCAGGCCCCTAAAGCTCCTGTTTTCATTGTAATTGATACATGAGCTTGCTATCTCAATTTGAATACAGTCCATAAGTTAGATGAGCTACAGGCATATTCATGGCCGCAGTATCATAATTTTTCATTCCAAACTTGCCTCAATGCGCTCTTACCGTGTTTGCCTTTTTCCTTTGGCCCATTTAGCCCCCTGTTCCACTAGCGATATGTCGGATCAAAGAAAGTACCCAGAATCAGGCATTTTCCTAGGAGACCTTTAGTCCAATTAACAGCTTTTTCATTGAGGAGTGCCTCCTCAGTACCTGTCCTTATGGTCTCCAGTCTTCCACTTTCCAGTTCTTTCAACTGTATGTAACAATTAGATGAGTACATATTATTAAAGAATTTAACACTTTTAATGAATTGACAGCCAAAAGCTTTTCATTCTAGTGAGCTTAAAATCTTCATGAAGCTTTCCATGAAAATATGGGGCATTTAAATCAGATTATTGAGGAGCAGATGTATAATTGTTACACTGAAGACAATGGCAAAACCCTGTTTAACACCGGTGGAACGCAAATTCTACCTAAGGAAACCTGCAGTGCCATTCTAGGGCTAGTCAGACTTCTCATATGATGAAGACAAAATGAAACAAAAGGCTTTTTAAGGAAGCATTAGAGCCGAGTAAGTTGAAAATTCAACACCTGCTCCCCTCAACTGCAAAAATATTAAGCGTACGTGTGCCTGCTTGCAGAAATGTCCCTGAAGCAGATGCCAACTGTTTTCTTACGATAGGGGTAACTGAGACTTTTACTGGCAGATCAATTCTACCTTTTAGTCTTAGATACTCTCCTTCAACAAGGCACAGCTTAAAAAGATTTGGCTTTGAGTCAAGCAAGCTAATTCCTCATTTAAATGCAATGAGTAATAGACATATAAGTAAACAGGCAAAACAGAACTTATTGATTACAAAAGAAAGCTTAGCCTCCGCTGGTAAAAGTAAAGTATTTCGCAGCTGGTGTTCTCAAAGCTGGAAAAAGCAGCCCCTCCACAAAGGAATAGGACTGTACGATTTACATTATAGCACAAGACGGATGGAATGATGAAAAATACATCAAGCATTCTGAATGCCACTAATAAGCAAAGCAATGTAAAGTTCACATGGGATGCAGCCGAGGGACTGGCGCACTGCCTATTGAACTTTGGGCTAGAGCGCTGTGGATCTGCTTCAAAGAAACTTTCATGCTCAGCACGTAACATGAATCTGTCCCTTCAGCTTTTTAACCTGCTTTGAGAGCTAAGCTGTGTCAGAGTCACAACAGTAATTGGGTCAGGGAACTCCAGTCCAACCTGCCTGTCCCCAGATGCAATTATGGGATTGTTTCAAACTTGTCTAGGGAATGAGGGTTAACTGCGTTCCCGTAATGTGTCCTGGACAGGGGGCTCAGGCCGGCGTGCTGTGTGGCTCGTAAGTCGTGCTGTAACTGCATCTTGGAGACGGGGAACTTTGAATCCTTTACAGCTGCAGCGCAGGACTGACCGAAATCGACCCAAAATAGTTGTATACAAAGGGAAAGGTATTTCTTTTCCTTCCCACAAGAGTTCCAAGAAGCTCAAACTTTTTATCTCCTTAGTGTTTACGTTAGCCTGCTTTGAACTGCTCTTGCATACCTTAAATGTCACAACAAAAATCGCTTGCCTTCTACTTCCCCCTATATAGTAAACTAATCAGAGACTGGAATAACTTCCTCTTTATTTATTAGGCTCTTCTGTTTTAAAGAGATTGCAAATTCCATCACACATCTGGTGGCTGAAGGCCTACCAAGGAGCCCAGGAGCACCAACAGCCTGATGCTGTTCCCTCCAGCACATCTGTCAGAGAGCAGCTGGGGACCAAAGTGACCAGTGTAAGGTCACTGGCAGCCTCTGCCGAAAAACCTCCTGCCAAACTCGGGATGCGGAGCCTTGCCATGTGTTTACAGGCTATTTGCTAGTGTTCCCTGAGGCTGTAATTACAACTCCGACTCCTGGAGTCGTACAGTCTCCTGTCGGCTGGGAACATGAGGGCAGTTACTGTGTTGCAGAAAACCATCTCACCTCCAGGAAGGAAGATCGTTTGATTTGCCTTGTTTTAGGATAATGGCTGTGAGAAACTGAAAGACCTTCCTCATAGAACACCAGGGGACTAGAAACAAGTCTCATTGTATACTTTAAGAACACATTAAGTGGAACTCATGCCCTTATGGACCATCAGCATAAAAGACTCAGACATCAACGCTAAAATTCCTTCTCTAGGTCCTTTTTCCTTGTTCTAAAGTAAGTTGCTGATACACTCCATGCAACAAAAAAATTAAAAAGCTTCTCTGACAAAGGGGATGCTTTTGTTCGCTTGCTGGCTCATTATACATCCTAATAAACTGTTAGTCACAGAAGAAGATGAAAACCAAACTCACAAATTAGAACGTCTTACATCACACTCTTACATCACACATGGTTAAAGAGTCAGGTGTATTTTAAGAAAATAGTCGTCAGCTTCCCTGAAGGCAGACAAGGTACCGCAGCATCCTCTATCAGGGTCAACTCCTTTTCATAGAATCATAGAATCATAAAATCACTAGGGTTGGAAGAGACCTTCAAGATCATCGAGTCCAACCATAAACCTACACTGCCAAAACCACCCCTAACCCATGTCCCTCAGCACCACGTCTACCTGTCTTCTAAATACCTCCAGGGACGGCGATTCCACCACCTCCCTGGGCAGCCTGTTCCAATGCTTGACAACCTTTTCTGTAAAGAAGTTTTTCCTAATATCCAACCTAAACCTCCCCTGGCACAACTTGAGGCCATTTCCTCTTGTCCTGTCGCTTGTTACTTGGGAGAAGAGACTGACCCCCACCTGGCTACAACCTCCTTTCAGGTAGTTGTAGAGAGTGATAAGGTCTCCCCTCAACCTTCTCTTCTCTAGGCTAAACAATCCCAACTCTCTCAGCTGCTCCTTATAAGACTTGCTCTCCAGACCCCTCACCAGCTCCGTTGCCCTTCTCTGGACACGCTCCAGCACCTCAATGTCTCTCCGATACTGCGGTGCCCAAAACTGAACACAGCACTCGAGCTGCAGCCTCACCAGTGCTGAGTACAGGGACATAATCACTTCCCTGCTCCTGCTGGCCACATCATTCTTGATACAGGAAATGTTGTAGTTTAAAAAGGCAGCCATCCATCTGCAGGCCAGGTATCTGCTCTATGCAAAGTAGTTTTCCTCCTTTCCCCAGAGGAGGGGTAGGAATACAATGCCCAGCATGCGATTTCTACCTTCAAGATTTCAGAGATGTGTCCTTCTTCTCATAGCAGCCATCGAGACAGCGTGACCTGAAGCCAAACTGCTCCAAAGAGAATTTAACGGCTCCTGTACAAGGCAGCGAAAGCTTTCCTGGATGACTTTCACATGGTTTTCTGGGGAGCAGCAAAATTTCAGACTCGTGGTACTTCCCACAGACTTTTTGCTGTACGAGAGGTTCAGCTTCATCACTTGTAGAGTATATTGCTTTTGTCGGTAAACCGATTCTATCAGAAAGCATGAGTTTTCATAGTTGTTTTCATAGTTGAAATCGAGAAACTCAGTACTGGTAATCATGACAAAATGACCCACAAAAGAGTTTATTAAGAAAGCTGTCTTTGTAAAAGGAAATGTGCCGAGAACATCAGTCCTCAGGGTGACCTTAATTAGGACTTTATTGATCCCCAGGGGAGAAATGATTTTAGGTGACAGGCTGTATTGAAAATCATGCTGTTCTCAATTCCTTATGTGCTCGGTGTTTTTCTCTTCTCCTAGTGGGAGAGGCTGCAAGATCTTGAAATGCACAGAAGAGGGCATAAAAGTTAATCTTGCTTTTCTCAGGACATCACAAGGTCCTGGAATATTTGCACAGAAAATAAACTTGTCCCACCCCGGACCAAATCATCTCTCTGGTTGGCATGTCGTTCTCTGGTCCGACTCCTGGAGCATCCTGGAGAACAAAGCAAGATTCTAACAGTTGTCATGACAACTGATATTAAATTGTGTGTGGCATGCCCCACATATCCCCCCACCTACACTGTCTGCAGTTGAAATTTTGGCTCAAGTAAATGGCAGTCTTCCTGAAGACACTGACACCTGGTTTTCAACCCAGGATATTACCACGGACTCAGATAAAAGCAGAAAGATGCTCAACCTCTGACGGAGTTTGCTCCATCACAACATACTATGTTGATGCTCCCCATCCCTTAAAGAGGCAGCGATGAGTGCTGCCACCGGCATCGTGCAACGCTATGGCAACTTGAAAAAGAAAAGACCATACAATCTGAGTCAAACAAAAGAACAGTCAAACCGACTGCGCTAGGGGAAGTTCAAGTGCTCTACCATTTTCCCACAGCCCTTTCACTCATAAATTTATTCAGTTTTCTCTAAACCTGGTAGATGGAGGTTCACAGCTAATTGGGCCTGAAATCATTTTTTTTTCTACAATTGATTGAGAGCGCAAACCTGGGAACACAAACTTGAAAGCCAGACTGAAGGCCATTTAGAACCGCGGCCCCATGGTGCTAGCTGTTCTGTTGGCTGCCTTTCAGAGTAATTTGAAACCGATCCGCTCTTCGGCAGCACAATGGAGCAATTTTCTACCCGGTTATCATAAACAGAACAAGTAAACAGCAGCGTCTAAGAGGAGTTACAAAGCCTTGTACACCCAAGGTCACAGTTTGGGCGAACGGCTGAGCTCAGCTCCAACAGATGTATAAGAACCCATGGCACAAAAGCGTGTGAGCTTTTGTGTACCGGCGGCAGGGGGATGAGCAGCACGGATGAGCGGGCTGAAGCCTCCACAGCATCCTCCGAGCACATACGTGCGCGACGCAGGGGAGGTTTTGCAGCCGCCGTCCTTGAGCCTTCCTGGGAAACATGCAACTGTGATAATAAGCCTCGGGATATTCCAAAGCTTTACAGTGCTCAGACAGGACTGAAATATTGAGCAGGTCCTTTATATCAGATTTCAGAAATGAGCAATTTTTAATTTTTTATTTTTTTTCCTAATCCTCCGTTCTTGTGAGGCATTTGTGAAATCAACATAGAACACTAAAAGGCACGATTAGCCAGAAAAAGCTGGCCCAAAGATGGGCTTGTTCAAATTGATTTGAGCCACCACAGCACCCACATACTGTTGTAGGCGCTGGGGGGAAACCATAACTAGTTCCTAAAACACTGACTACCAATGCTGTGCATTGTGAAGCATTTATTTTCTCCCTCAGCATCCCTGCCTTGAGAAAACTGCATGTAGTAGAGGGTAAAGCAAACTCGAAACCTGTACTGCAGTTTATAAAGCACTTTTACATCCCTCAAAATGACAGGTGTTATATATGCCTCACATTATCTTTTCCAACTCTGCTCCTCAAGTATTCAGAAGAATAAGGTATTTATGGTTCAGACACTAAAACTGCCTCCGGTGTTTGACTCTAATGTAGGCAACCCATTACACCAGGGCATAGTTTTAGGCCATCACCTCCCAATATGCAAAAACAAACACAAACTTTACCAGCCAGCAGATTAGTTAACATAAATGTATGACAGGAGAAGCATTTATTGGCAGAAAAATACAAACAGAAATTGAACGAAGAAAACTCGCACGGTATCAAAATTATACCAAAGGAAGAGAAAAAAACTTACTATGCCTTTAAAAACTGAATGACATTTCTGAGGTACTCACTTTAAATAGAAATAATGGTCTCTCTCACAGTTAAGTCCATTTTTTTTCCAAAGGAGTGAATTTTCTCTCAGTGACAGAGAAAAGCTCTAGTACTGGAAGGTGGAACAGAAATTTTATCTGAAGTTCTGAATTTTTTTCCCTCATACACACACCAAATGTTGGCTTCACTCAGATAAGAAAATGAAGTGTTTACTGATTATTTTGAGATTCAAAGTAGGTCTTGAGCAGTGGATAGCAAATTTCACAAATTATTACTGGACACATTTCACAATAACTACATATAAATATGTAGTTACATATAAAAAACACAGTGCAAAAAACCACTGTCTTTACCTTCCTGGTGTATTGCAAAGCAAAAACCACAGTGTGAGCAAGGTCAGTGAACAAAACCGACAAGTACATTAGTATCTTCCATTACATTTAGACTTCACAAAAAGTTCACAATATGCAAAAGAGAATGAAGTTCCAGCAATAACATGTAGGAATGTTTATCTAGCTGAAATTTATAGGGAAGGAAATAACTATACAAACAACACAAATATTTGATATTTTGAACTGATATTCTTAATATCAGTATCTATATCATGAAATGAAAAGATTATCAAAACAATCAGACACAGCTCTGCCAACAAATGCATGCAGCATACGAGGATGTTATTAGTCAATGTATTCATTTGGATGCCCTGGGTAATTTGAAAAACATTTTACCTACTTCTCTTTATCAGACAACTTACAGGGAAGCTAGGAACAATTTCATTCCCAATTGCTGAAGTCATTAGCCTGGTATGCAAAATATGTTAACTCTGTTTTTAAGGCAGGTCCCTCTGCAGACATTCTGATGGCATTTTACTGCAGGCATCACGGAGCAGGGATGCATGGAGAGAGCAAAGCTTACCATTGCTGAAGGACTACAGCAGCTCCAGGAGCTCGGCACATGGCTGGAGCCTGTGAACCATAAAAAATCAGGTATGGAATGACAGGCTGCTGGTTTGGGTGAGCTATCTCATATGAGATCTCATCTAAAGCCTGTGAAGATTTCTAAAGAAAAAGACATTGTTGTACATAGCAATATAGCCCAAAAATGCTGCAGTCATAATATTTCTTGCAGTAATTCCATTACGCTCTTGAGGTAGAAGTTGTTTGCCCTCCCGTTCTGTCAGAAGACAGAGTGGTTCAGCCTCCCTGATGATCTTTTAAAACCTAGATGGATCCCGAGATCCACGAGGGATCTCTACAGGCCTGGCTGGGTCTCTCCTTACTCCCAGAGACAAGTTGTGATGTGCACTCCTGACCACGTGTCCCCTATATACCTTTAAATTCCTTGGAAATAGAACATATACTCAGACAAGGAAATTGCAGGGGTCTTATGTCAGAAGCAGTTTCCATACGCAACTAAGTGACTTTACTCCCAAAGGCAAACCAAACACATATATTTGAATAAATCCATTTGTATGTGCATTTATGGAATCTTTCTCTTAAACGACACTGCCTTTCAAGTTCCCCTTCTGAAACTGAAACACAAGTCCTGAATCCAGGACACAGGTTCACGCATGAAAATGCAATGGATTTTAAGTAGTAGGGAAACTGATGTTGCAAAATAACCAACACCCAGTAAAGACTTCTATTATAAAGACTTCTGCATCCAGAGGCTGCAGGATCATTGGTTAGAATAATATCCATTTTTAATTTCCAAGGACGGCAGCCATCTTAAATAAGCCGACAGGAAATAATAAACAGAAGGAAAATAAAGCTAATGAAAATATTGTAAAACAAGCAAGTTTTTAAGTATCACCTTCTTGCGTATCAGTACCAGCTGAGCCTCGGAGTCCTATGAACCTACTGATAAAACCAAGATTTTTGCCTCAGTTAGCACTGCAAAGAGCTCCCAGAGCGGAATGAATTCTGCTGTGTCAAATTGCACGTTCTTTATCACTGGTGGTAATGCAAAAGGCACAAAAAGCAGCTTGATTCCCAGATCCCAAGAGCAGTTGTGAGCGCAAGCAACTACAAAAATCATCCTCTGGCTTGTAAACTGCACAAATTTGACAAGGAAGTCATTAAGAGTGAGTGAAGAGGGCCCTTTATGATGACATTGTTATATAGTCACTTCAGAAGCTGACTTTAAGTTCAAAAAGTACTCCTTGTCTTCCTGCAGTAGAGGCAAAATACCATGTTTCAGGAAATCTGGTACAATTTCCTTTACTCTGAAGCATCACGATTTCCCTTCTAGTTTCCTCGAGATATTTCTTTTTTACGGGGCACTGAGACTTTGTTCCCATCTGTCTGTCACTTGTGCTGCTATTCTGTTCTCCCACTGTGCTCTGGGCTCTTGTTTTCTAATACATACCTATAGATAATAAATGTGTATATATATATATATACACACACACCCCATATATATGTGTGTGTGTGTGATTTACTTCACTTGATTTCTTTTTATTCTCATTTTCTTCAGAGTTTTTGTACTTTACACCTACTTTTATTCTTCCTCTCCTGCCAGATTTGGCTCTAAAGGTACAATGTGCCTTTTCTAAAACACTTCAAAACTCAGGAACTTGGATACATTTGTGAAGTATGAAAATCAGTAAAAGATAGAAAGAATGAGAGAGGATCAAGGTTTACCTTAACAGCCCTGATTTGTGCTAAACGGAGCACTGCATGGGTCAGGGAAACAATAAAATCTCACGTGCCATTAGCTCTTCACTAATTTGAAAATCTGCTGGAAAAAGTTTACAAACAAGATGGAAAATTCAAAGTTTTTGAGCAAGCTGCGAGTTAACCAAATTTGCAAATGCATGCTGGCTTTAAACTCCATCACACAGGGAACAGCTGAACTTCATTGTCACCTGACTGGTATTTTAGGGAATTAGGACAGTCTTCCATTTCTTCCACAGCCTTCAGACAGATATAGTCTTTTAAGGAAGAAAAGCTTTTTGCCTTCAGTCAGGAAGAATGTCGTTCATTACCCTTAACCATCCTGCTTTGCTCTGTTGTGACAAATCAGTTTACATTATTTCTACAAAATTCTGTTACTAACTCAGCAAAGAAACCTCATTAATAGCCAGCTAAATAACAAACCTTCCATCATAACATTTCTCTCCTAACATTAATGAATACTAGTAATTAAATTTGAGCCCTCATATTTTATTTAGGCTGAATCATGTAAATCTGATTAACCTCCAAAAGAAGCAGAAAATTACCTAAAAATTCCCTTTCCAGTAAGAAGGGAAAATAATGCTAATATGAGTGAAAAGGGCTGGTAAAACAACAGGAGAAGGAGAAATGGAGGGTGCAACAAGTTCTTTGGGTTCCTGGAGGTGAGGGGTCAAGAGAACAAGTCTTGTGAGAAGCGGCTGAGGGAATTAGGATTGTTTAGTCTGGAGAAGAGAAGGTTGAGGGGAGACCTTATTGCTCTCTACAACTACCTGAAAGGAGGGTGTAGAGAGGGAGGGTCAGTCTCGTTTCCCACATAACAAGCAATAGGACAAGAGGAAATGGCCTGAAGTTACACCAGGTGAGGTTTAGATTGGATATTAGGAAAAATTTCTTCACCGAAAGGGAATCCCCATCCCTGGAGGCATTTAAAAGTCGTGTAGACGTGGTGCTGAGGGACAAGGTTTAGGGGTGGTTTTGGCAATGTCAGGTTGATGGTTGGACATGACGATATTAAAGGTCTCTTCCAACCTAGGTCATTCGGTGATTCTGGAGCATAAAATGTCATCCAAGGGGAAACTGAGCCTTAAAGACAGAGATCCAGAGTGAGGCAGTTCAGGTGTGGCTCCCGTGAGAGAAAAGTACGTTATACAACCCACAAGGGAGATGTAATGGTCCACAGGTAAGTGGTCCAAGGCTGTTACACATGGCAAGAGAAGTGAGACAGTTCTGACTACAGAGGCTGGGTGCTGTAGAAACTAGTTCACACCCAGCCCACCGCTATCCCAAAACACAAATGATGTCCCCGGGGCGACATCACCATTCCCTGCCTATGCACCATTCCCAGAACGCCTCTCTCCTCAACTCGTCAGAAGACCTCATCATGGAGGCTGCGGGCCTCCCAGCCTCATGAATATTCTGGCGTGTGCCTGAGAGGATCACGACGGTTGGCTATTTCTGAGCTGGACAACAGCCACTATACATGGAAGACCTTCTTAAGAGGGCAGCGTGATGCAAATCCACACAGTCTGCTAAAAACAGAATTTATTTCAAGGGACTCCTGATAGAAAAAATGTTCCCCAGTATTTACATCTGATGGTTTTGTCTCTAATTTTTGGGCCATGTATGCAAAATTAGATAGACAGTTATCAGACACTGACAGTTATTAGGATTTCCAAAACTTGTCCAACTACATGTGGCACTGCCATACATCTGAAAAGAGGCACCTAATTTCACAGAATCACCAGGGTTGGAAGGGACCTCTGGAGATCATCTAGGCCAACCTCCCTGACAGAGCAGGTCCACCTACAGCAGGTGGCACAGGATGGCGTCCAGGTGGGTTGGGAATGTCTCCAGAGTCAGAGACTCCACCACCTCTCTGGGCAGCCTGTGCCAGGGCTCTGACACCCTCAAAGGAAAGAAGTTCCTCCTCATGTTCAGATGGAACTTCCTATGTTCAAGTTTGTGCCCGTTACCTCTTGTCCTCTCACTGAGCACCACTGAAAAAAGACTGACCCCATCCTCTTGGCACCCTCCCTTTAAGTATTTGTAAGCATTGATGAGATCCCCCCTCAGTCTTCTCTTCTCCAGACTAGAGAGACTCAACTCCCTCAGTCTTTCCTCATAAGAAAGATGTTCCAGCCCCCTAATCATCTTTGTGGCCCTTCGCTGCACCCTCTCCAGCAGTTCCCTGTCCTTCTTAAACTGGGGAGCCCAGAACTGGACACGGGACTCCAGTTGTGGCCTCACCAGGGCAGAGTAGAGGGAGAGCATGACCTCCCTCCACCTGCTGGCCACAGTCATGTGGCCACACTCAATTTGCATCTGTTTACGCACAATTTTGATAAAAGACCTTTTTGAAACTGCCTCTTATCAAAACATATTGCCAGAAGGCTGACAAGATGCCTTTGGCATCACAGTGCTGTCATTTACCCGTAACTTTGTGCTGTGCTGAGCAGGTCAGTCGGGGGTACTGAGCACTCCTGGGGCTGTTTGACCATGCACAACCCGCCAGAATCAGGGCTCTTGCCACAGCATCTGTCTAAAAAAGGCAGAACTAAAGCACCAAACTAAGTGTGATACGGTAAACAGACAAAGCTTTCCAAACTCTCTGCTGTTTCCTTTAATATAGCAGGATGCCAAACTCAGATCTTCACAAACCTCAATGAACAGGATTAAGCTTATGAATTTCTGTTGATTGGATTACTACTGGGTTCATTAAAAATACATATTCAGTAACACACAAATTTTCACAGTAGGAATCGTAGCTGTAGCTGATTCTACTGGAAATTAAAAATTGGCAGTAGTCAGCATCTCACATGCCAGTTAGGACATTCACACCCAATTAGAGCTGTGTTATTTATACAGCTATAATTATCAACTTATCTAAATTTCAGTCTTAAACCCTGAATTAGATTAGCAGATCTCAACTCTATGTGTCTTAAAGAGAGTTTTCCATGTAGAAATTCCCAGCTGTGCTTCCCCAGGAGGTGTATTAATTATGTACATAGGAAAATATTGCACAAAATTTAACCTTAGGATCCTAAAGTCAATCTTCTATTTTGTTTTCCCCCCTGGCCCAGTAACACGCCTTAAGATTATGATAAGCCCTTTTGCAGCTGCAGGGTCAGAGGGAAGGAGATGACCAAGATTTCTCCACCCCTATTTGACCAGCCTGGATAGGGGCTGAGAAGATGGGGCCACCACTGGGTTTCTTTCCCCACTCACGAGAAGCTGGTCACCAGTCCAGGGGCTGGAATAAACCCAGTCCTCTGCCCACTCCCCAGCCAGTGGAGATAACCGTCCTCCATGCTGGTGGTGCCCAAATACCCGTGTCGTCCTTGGCTGATTTCTGCTCTCATTATAAGTGGGCATCACAGCAACCAGCAAGTGGAAACAGTTCTACAGGGAAAGGTTTCTGCTCGTTGTGACAGCTGCACTAAAGTTAGAGCCAGACACAACATTTTCGGTGAATGCCAATGTACCCAAAAATGTGACTTCAGCTGACTTAAATAACAAAAATAATGATTTTCTGTTAATTGCACTGGAAGTCTTGGCTCGGAATTTTTTTTTCTCCGTGGTCAGATTCCCGAAGCAGTGAAGAGAGGGAGAGGCAGGATTCTGCTGTCCCCCCCGGTGCAGGGGAGGGGGCACTGTGCCAGGGTACACAGCACACATTCCCAGTGTCTCCTCTGGGCGTCGGGGGGGAAACTCAAACAACACTCCAACCATTCAGATTTCTGTGCAAATGCTGGAGATTACATGCTTTGGGCAAGCCAAGTTAACCTTTCTGTTCGTTTTGAAAAACAATAATTATCTTTTTTTTTTTCTTTTTGGTTACATTTGGAAAAAAAAAATGCACTTTGGGTCAGACATCTCTCCCCCTTATTTACTTCCATATTTCTGGCTTGTTGGAGTAGCAAAGCCAAAAACCAAGAAGCTGCAGACTTGCTTCGAAAATACCTTTGACAGGTAATTGGTGTGTAAGTCTGTCAATGCAATGAGCAATAGCAGCGCACTGCAGCTTATCAGCATTCACAAAGGGATTTCTGGAAGTACAACGGACTGCAACCCATCACTGGCACAGCAATTCCCGTTTAACTTGCTCCTGTACTTACCTCTGAAGTTTTAATATTCTGTAACCGATGTAACTGAGGTTGTCATTCTCCAGGATCCCTCGGTCCCAAGAACTCCAGGATAATCCCTCGCTTATTATTATTTAGTCAGAGCAGTATGTTCCCACTTAGGATCTGAAACAGACCACAGGATAAACATTTTTATTATTATTATTATTCCATTTGTAACTATCTTTGGTTGGTATCAGGGAAGGCCTTTTCGACTAATTTAAGAATACACAAAACTAAAATACTTGCACATCTGAAGCCCTCTTTTTTTGCTATCAGAAAAAAAAATAAATTGAAAGGAAGAAAGAAAACCACACATTGATTTTCAAAAAAGTCTTTGACCATAGGTCAACTAGACAGTATATCTGCACTGTGTTTACTTTTCACAGAAACCTTCTCTGTCTCATTAGTAGCCTTCAAATGCACAAAGGGTGAAGGCTAGCTGTGAGCCCGAGCTGCAAAATCACACCAGCCCTCACGCCTTCAACTTCAAAGTGTCGTTGTTTTCAACAAACTTTTTGGCAAAGCCACTAAACTTGCTAGCGTGTGTGTGCTGCTGCGTTCCATCTGCCTCCAGGAACCAGGCCTGGTTGGAAAAGGTGCAAAGTAAAAGCAACACATCAAGGATTGAAACAGGAGGTTTTTAGAGATAATATTTCTTTCCTTATCTTAACAATTTTCACTATTAGATGGACGTGACTTTCTTTCTCTTTGTCACGTGGCTGTCTGTTTTTAGAGTTTGAGAAGAAAACAAGAATTGCAGAAGACACATGCTCTAACAGACTGGTGAATTCAAACTTAGTTCTTTACCTCCAGATTTTTCTCACCCACATTCCACTTTCTATTCCTGCTGCTGTCACCAAGTGTTTGTTTGTCATTCAGATGTCTAATGTGGGAGCCATCCAGATGTACTTCTCTTACCCTCTACTTAGTCAATATATTTAATCACTCCTGTCTCCTCAACAGTACAGACCTAGTGTGTGTGTGTGCTCTGATGAAAGTCACACATACAGCTTTGTAAATCTGCAAAAGCCTAATGAAGTATCCAGCAAAAAAAAAGAGTGTTTTCTGGCAGAGAACTCAAAAGCAGCAAAGCTGTATTTCACTCACCCCTAGGTTATCAAAAAACCTAAGCAACTTCTGTCTGGACCCAATGCCCAACAACAAAACTCATAGGTAGAATGATCTTAAAAACAAGGAGCTAGGGAGAATTTTTTTTAAAAAAAAAAGGAGGCTGATAATGTGTATGTATTAGATTGCCTCCTTAGGAAAGAGCTATCTGAAGGTAGTTGATTACTAGAACCAAAATTCTATTTTAAAAGACTAGTAGATTTTTTTCCCTTCTATCAGATTTTACAAATAGTGTGATTGTTCCATAAGATTGATTGACAAATAGAAATACATTTTTAACTATAACTATATATAAATAAACCTTATCAATAAGTCTCTTTTTGTGACCAGTTTAAGATTCTATACTTTGTATTAGCGGGGCAGACAGGTGATTAAAATTATACTGCACAAAGGGATCCATTGCACAACAATCATTTGGACATGTTTGCAGAAGAAATGAGTATATCAAAGGCACAGTTAATACTTTCAGTAGGATTGGAATCACCCTCTAAGGAATGCAGCTGCAGGAGCACGGTTTGTTTTGCGTAGTTACAGCATCACAAAGTCTGTTTAATCACCTACCTGGTATTTTCATTTGCATACGGGAATCCACCAGTGGTATTCAGCAGGAGTCAATCAGTCAAGGAATCCCAATTGCCAAGAATTTATATGATTTTTTTTTCTATTTGCAGCCCTGCATTTTTGTTTTTAGCTTAGTGGTTTAAGACCTGAATCACAACTATCTTACTCAGGCGGAGTAATACTTCATTCTTCAAGCAGACTCCTCCAAGTCAGCAGAACTTCTCTGAAAGTAAGTCACTCCGCTATATATGAGGTATGGCATTCCTATCGCATCTGGAATTTCAAAGCTGGTGCACTAATTTGGTAAATATTTTAGGAGCATAATCCTGTGGAAGTATGAGTTGGCAGAGCCCCACTAATCCAGCTGGCTTCAACAAACTACTTCAACCTACATCAGCCGAGAAGATGATCAAGAGTATCTACCTCAGGGTGTCGAGAAATAGAAGAAAACACCTTTCCCAGTGTCTTACATGTGCTTTACATTTACCCCATCACTCTGGGGCATTAGGCATGCGGGCAGACCACTGCACCAGGCCAAGTCCAAAGACATGTTATGATTTTCCAATGACCAACATCAACCCGTGTCAGAAAAAGATAAGCAGTGAAACTCTGAAGCTGACTTTGTCACTTTCTCGTCTTCCAGCAGCACAGTGTTGTCAAGCGCATCCAAAAAATATTGATTTTGGCATTCAGAATAAAAGGCAAGATTAATGAAATTGCAAGAAGACGACAAATGCACAGTGTGTGCCCCTCACTTGAGGTTATGTCACAGAAAGACTTGTCTGATAGAAAGGAACAAAGAATTATTTTATATTTATATTTTCTTTAGAAGTAGCTTTTTTTTCTTGAGGTCCATTTTATCTTGCTATCAAGAAAAACCTGGCCAGAAGTTTGTGGTTCAATACAGACGCTGAGAAACTGTTTTCTTTCACTCCACACACGCACACAGAGTAGATTACAAAGGCATTTTCAGTGCTGTGATGCATTTTGGAATGGTGAAGTAGAAAAAGAGGGTTTTTTTCCCAGTTAATAAGATCTTATTTACAAGATCTGCAGCTTTCTCCCACACACTGACACTGGATAGAGAATGCCATACGCAGTGGTGAACAGTAGTCTGTTATTTTAGGGTTTGCTTCATTATCATAACAAAGTATTACGCTTTTATATGTCATCTTGCAGGCAATTAATATTTATATCAGCCATGCATGGTGCTTATTTCTTTTTCTTAGCATTAAAATAGGACTTAATTAACTCATTTTTATTGAAATTTGACTTTACTGCACATTAGCCACTGTTATTGCTGTAAACATGTAAATCATTTTGAAAGCATTTATTTTTGTTATGGAGTATATGACTCACTTTATATTCCAGAATGCCTGCTGATTTAGTCTTTGAGCTGAATACGAAAATTTAACTTAACGGTCCCAAATGTAGTTTAAGGGATCTGACTCCATAATAAAAACATAACTGGCAAACTGACAGTTTTCCCACGATCTGCTTTTTTGAGCAACCTGGTGTGGAAAAAAAAACCCAAAAAAAACCCAACTGGATCTTGCTTACAGGAAAATTTTCCAAGCAAAGGGATGCAACCGATTAGTACGGCCCGTGCCACATGCCTCTGCATCGCCTCGCTGGCCCGAGGGAGCCCAGAGGGGTGCGGGAGAGTGTGGAGCTTGGGAAGAGTTTCTAACGTATTTAGAGGAAAGGTGGGACAGGAGTTTTGGGGGCCACATTGTCACACAGCAAAATTTTCTCTCCTTCCAGAAATTTACATGCTGTTCTACCTGTATCTCTGCAAAACCTATTTTTCTGTCTTCTGTACAATGGCCAATGAATTAAACCGACTATGCCAGGAACAGCAGAGCAGTTAACTCCAGTCCTGAGCTAAAAAGTGGTATAAAATTTCAGTTAGCAAAATCACATAGTCACAACTAAGTGCCCTTTGTAAAGGCCATGTCTATTACTACTATCAGTTTATGAATTGAACATGGTGACAAGGTGTATAGCTTGATTGAAATAAAGCTAAAGTATAGCTTCAATAACAAGGAAAAGAGTAACTTCATTCCTTATTTTCTAGCTTTCCTTCAATTCCCTATAGGCATTTTTGCTTTCTCTCTAACATACACAAGTCTGGAATGGGTTGGTAAAATAAACTCTTTTCCCATTAATATTTTATTGAAAACTCACATTTTTAATTTTCTGCAGCAAGCTCTACCTGTGTGTTCTCAATTTTGCCAGTTGGCTTTTCCTCTTTACTTGGCAGGCAAACTCTCTGCACATTGCTGTTCTAATGGGAATACAGCTTTGCAGTGGGTGTGCTTACTTAATTGCCTTGACTAAGTTATTCCTTCCATTTCATCAGTTGTCTATGCGATTTATGTGCTTTTTAAATTAATAATAAAATGCCTATAATACAACATCAATAGTAATGCCCGCAGATCTTCTTCCCTTTGGAAAATAATCCTGTTCAAGCTGTCTAGTGTATCCAAACCACAGACCCTTCCAGCTATCTACCAAAACAGCCGTAGACCAACCCGTAACATTTCTCATGGGTCATCTGGGTACAAACCTGAGATGCATCTGGGTGCTGAAACTCACAATATCCTTATTTCTGTCTCATTTTATAGTCAAAGGAGAATGACATGCAATGCCAGAAGGGTGAGGGGCAGGCTGCATCCCCTGCTGGGTTTGACCATATGTCTCCATTAACTATACAGACACCGGGGGCAGAGGTTACACAACCATATGCTTGTAAAGGTCTTCAGAGATTATTTAACTCACCTAATTATGCTCTGAGCCGAAACATTACGGAGACAAAACTAAATCTATGGATCATCGTGTATAATGTATGTTTTAAACGACAGAAAAATAAAAATTAAGCAAAACTGCTGACTGATGCTCATATTCTGATCTTTTTTCAAAGTTTACTTGTGTGTTATAGGATGGGTTGGTACAGGTTTTGCTTTTATGCTGCGATCATTTCACTTACTAGCTTTTCATATTTTGCAGACTGCAGACTGATTGATCAACACAGCTTCTTGCCCTGATGCACAAACAACTTACCCATGTCAGTGCCGATAGTTGTTTATCTAACATTTTCCAAAAGTCCTCCAGGCATGGAGAACCCTTACGGCCACCAGGGACTCTAATCCACTGGTTTATTCTTCCAAATGTTGAGTTTTATTCCAATATCTTACCTGGACCCTCCTTGCTGAAATTCAAACCAATTATTTTCTATTTATCTGGCAGTTCATTTATTTGTCACTTGGGGTCTGTCTTAACAGATTTGTTACACAAATTATCTAAATACTTCTACTTCTTCCCTTCTCTATTCAAGGGGGTGACATTTTCCTTGTCTTCACTTTTTACTAATGTCACAAGCCATTTGACCACAATTGATCTCTTTGGTAGAAAATTATGGAAAATCACTTAATCCTTTAGTTTTTCAGCATCATCTCACAGTAGGAACATAAGAAACAACATACCAGGCAGATCATAGCAGCGGTGTGACTGCAGGTGGCCAACAGCAGCTTCTTAGGAAAAAGATAAGACAAGCAGAAATCATACTTCTCTTAATATTGCTCCCTCTGTCTCCAGAAAATTACTCAGAAACATGCAGAGTCAGAAACTATATCCCCACCTTTTTCTTTAATGACATTTTCTGGATTATATTTCAAGCCATGATACCCGGGACAATGAATCCCGGGGTTCATATATAAAGTGTAAGAAAAATATTTCTTTTCCATCTAAGCATATTTGTGCCCCAGTGGGCATATTACATAAAAAGTCATTTTATATTGACCTGCCTAGTACGTTCACAAGTTCATGTATTTCTGCCCCCCACCCCCATTCATTTCACAGTTTCTCCCCCCAAAGAAGAAGGGCGGCAGGTGCCCCGGGGTGCAGGGCTGTGTCGTGGATGAAATATTTGACATGGTTATGATTTACCAGCAATTCAAGATCTATTAATGGTTTGAGATGGATCAAAAGATTGGATTTTAGCAGCACTTAATCAGTAACCAATTTTAGGATTAACAAGGTAATTCAGTAAATATAATTAAAACAGCAAATTAATTAAATATTTGAGAACTACAAGATTCATGATAACTTACTGCAAGGTACCCTAAATCAAAATACATGTATTTATATACGTACAAACACAAAACATACAAACGCACCTCATTCAAGGAGTTGCCCACACCCCACCCGAGTCTTTAACGGCTCGGACCAGAGTCCCTTCGCAGCGAGCTGATGGATTCCCCCTACAGACAGAAATATTTAGATCCAGTGAAATACATGGACACCCACATGTGTGAAGGCTAACGCGTATATGCAAACACATACACAAGTAGAGAGGTGGATGAAAGAGGCTAGAATAAACTTAAAATTTCCCTCTTCTTGAATTTCGAGTAAATACAATCCATCAGCATCCCTCAACGGGCAATAATTGAGCCTGGAGAAGTTTGCCTTCACCTTGGCTCTTCATCGGCTTTGTCAGCAGATGGTCTTTGAACCTCAAAGAGATTGTGCCCGAGGGGCATCCCATCTCAGGGGAGACACTAGTCACAGAGCACTGCGATCCAGGAGAGCTCCGAGGTCTTGCTAGAGTCGCTATTTATAAGGTCTGAGATAATTGACTTCCATTGGGTACCTTTCCGTTGTGGCGCAACTCGGACAATGGGATATTCTGGTATTTTCCACCAGCTGGTGGAAGTTGGGACTTGGGTTGGTGTGTGGCCACCAAGCACCAAGTGGCCCAGGGTGGGGGCAGTTCCAGCACCACAGGCTGCAGCCCCCAGAGGGGGAGAGCAGAGCAGGGCTGCTGGCCACGGCTCCATGGTGCCCAGCGCCTTGGGGCAGGCAGACAAGGGGAGACCCCTGTGGGGTCTCACAGCCCTGTCTGTAGAGACGTAGCTGTTTTCACAAAGGCAAACACCACAAATGCACTCGGCCTATTTACTCAAGTAAAGATTTTTCTGAGTAGACTATTAAAAATCAACTTTTTTTTTTTTTTTTTTACAGTATCCTAACATTTTTCTGTAAACGTAAACTACCAGTTTTGGGGCTTCTGTAAATATAAAAGTGGTGGTCCTTATTACCCATTGCTACCTTCTGCTTGCAGAAATATGTATAGATTTCAGGGAACAGGCAATGTAATTGCTTAAATAAAATTAACTACTTTTCAAGGTTCCCATTGCAGCACAATGATCAAAATAACATGATTGCTTTTATGAGCTAATAAGAAAGAGCTAAATCTTCTTCAGGTGCCGTATATTCTCAGTTAGTAGTTCCTTAGCAACTAAAATAATATTCCCTGCAGAGAAAGACAAAAATTTGAAAACTTTATGTCTAGCTGGTATTTGCCTGAGGTGTAAAACATAAATCAAATCTTCCAGGACTTTGACATTTTTATGTATTTATGCTGTTTTGAGCCAACAGCTTAACCCAGGCTCACTTTTGTTTCACAAGGCATTTTATGCATAATGCAGTATGTGCAAAAGATGGAATAGAGCCCAGTGTTAGCAGAGAGTATTGGCATCTGCTGGTAATTTACTGGGATAAAGTACTGTTACCTGCTACATGTTCACTGACCAAAGGTAGATATAATTACATATCAATGTTTTAACATCATCATAATTAGCAAATATTCAAGAATCATAGAATGGTTCAGGTTGGAAGGGACCTTCGAGATCATCTAGTTCCACCCCTCCTGCCACGGGCAGGGACACCTCCCACTAGACCAGGTCTTGGGGTCTAGACCATCTTCCAGGGATGGGGCAACCACAACAACCTGGGCAACCTGTTCCAGTGCCTCACCACCCTCATGGTGGAAAATTTCTTTCTGAGATCTATTCTAAATCTCCCCTCTTCCTGTTTGAAGCCATCACCCCTCATCCTATCACTACATGCCCTTGTGATGTAAAAAAAAAAAAAAAGTCCCTCTCCAGCTTTCTTGTAGGGGCCTTTCAGACACTGGAAGGGGCTCTAAGGTCTCCCTGGAGCCTTCACTTCTCCAGGCTGAACAACCCCAACTCTCTCAGCCTGTCCTCAGAGCAGAGGTGCTCTAATCCTCTGATCATCTTCGTGGCCCCACTCTTCTAATTTTGAAAACTAAGAGGTTTTTAGTACAGATGTACTTTATTAGTATTTTTCAACATTTAAAAAATCATACCATATAAATATGGTGCATGACACAACGTTACTTTCTCTTCCTTAATCAAGTCCTTCTCTTTCCATGTGTAGCAGCAGGGCAAAGCTCTCAGCAAACGTTTCTGCCCAGTTTCTATGTTAAAAGTCTCTCCCCCCACAGAAGAATGATGTTGGTGGAATTAAAAACACATAAAGAGTAAGGGAATAAGGTGTGATGCGTTCCAGCATCATGTCCCTAGGCTCCATACTGCCTGGCATTTCAAGGTACTCTCACTTGCACCAGGACTTTATGGATCAGGCAACAAAATCAGAAAGCCATACTCTGCCTTCCTGATGGATCTAGATACAGTTGTCCCTCCTCAAGTTGATACAGAAAGGATAATTCACAGATACATCTCTGTGCATGCTGTTCGCAATGTAACTCTCACAATCTTTCTATAGATTTTGTGCGAAGCATCTACAAAATTTGTAGATGTTCTAGAGGACAAATATTTAATCAAAACTTATTATGACTAACATAAGAATTTCTGCTGGCAAGAATTGTTTTAAAAGAAAAAATGGTTTAAATTCTACTTCCAGCAAGCTTTTAAGGCTAAATTTCATCTTCATCTTTCTTTGCACTTTGCACACTGAAAAATCACATTATATGGTCATTATTCTTTCAATGTGTCACTATGTGTCAGTGTCATTTTACAGAATCATAGAATGGTTTAGGTTGGAAGGGATCTTAAAGATCATCTAATTCTTTCAAATTGAGTACACTTTTAGAGAGATTTTCTCTTTAATTTTGCAACATTCATAATATATGCTCTTTTTTCAACAGTAAAAAAAACCCAAACCACAACTCAGCTTTACTACAAAGGTATATTGGCCCTTCTGTTTGAATACTCTGGACTTGATTGCTAAGAGGAAATGAGATTGGCTGGAATATTCCTTTACTTGCTCTTTTTGTGCTACCAAAGCTGCTAGATGAACTAATAGCAGTTTTCCCATCACTGGGAAGAGGCTTTAATATGTTATGCTGTGATTTAGCTGTTTGACAACTGATCTCTTCTTGTAGCCACTTTATTAATATGAAGGCACACTTGGTGCTGAAAAGGTTGCTAACAGCGTGCTTGTCTTTGGGTGCTTCCACATTGGTGTCACCATTTTCTTTTCACTGTGCATCACCATTAAAATTCATGCAAATTGAAAGGATATACAGTGAGCAAAAATATAAGCATGAAAGCACATATTCAAAACAAGGTGAAGCCAGTTAAATAAGGATATTAAGGAATAAGGCAGAAGAACCCAAGAATTGGCAAGCAGCTTCTGTAAAAGTTCTGAGGTTTTTCTGTTCTCTGGCTTCCCCAGCTCTGGAACTAATGGATAAGGTCTACAAAATGCTGAGATACGTTGTCCTCGACTTTGGCATGCTGAAGACTTCACCACAGCAGTTCACAAAGATCCTGTCCCAGGACCTGAAAGCTGGTTGTCGCCGAAGGAGCCAGAAGGCAGCCTCCTACTTCAAGCACGTTAGGATTATCTTAAATAAAGTTGGTCTTGATCTACTAGTCTAAAATCAAAGACAATGCTACCATTTCCCACACCAAATCTTTTCTATAGCGAGTAGATCTTGATCTATACCTATATTTAGATCAACATGGCTGGTTTTTTAAAATACCAAGGGTAAAAACAAGCAGCTTATCACGATGAATTATGCATTATCTGGGGTGAAAGAGGGTAAATCCTGCAACTGCATATAATATACAGCTTTAGAGGTTTATTAGGAGATGTGAGATAAGTCCATTAAGGGTCTACATCATGTTCACTTCAAGTCTGATGCTTGAGGGAGTGAGGGAGAAGAAGGCACAGTATCCAAATTCGGTGCAAGGCCGGCTGACAAGACCACAGGTGAACTCATTCCAGTCCAGGTGCAGTTAAGGTGCTGCCAGCTTAATTACTTTTGGATCCATCAGCTAATCATCTACACCTGCTTTCTTTCTGGCTCACATTTCATGTTACCAGAAGTTTTAAGAGCGCATTCATCTTCATGTTAGAAATCACACATTTAGACGGAAAAGACCTGAACAGCGTGCACAGAGCAAAGAGCACAGAGCAAAATTCACCCCTGTTGTTAATTCCAGTTCTTTAATGAAAGGGATTTATTTAGCCCATAGGGTAAGGCTCTAATATACCACACGCATTCAGCCATCAACAGGAAGATTATCTGTGTATACTTTACTCTGATGTTCAGTTTTATAAGATTCTGCATTGACATACAAGAGCAGTTAAAGTAGGTGTGCACTTTTTTCCTTGATATGTACGAACTGGAGTGTGATAGGCATAAATTGAAAGGATCGTTTCACATACATCCCACAGATATGTCTTGCAATGGAGACTAATGTTAAATTTGGGTTGGAAATCCCCACTGCTTCCTTTACAAGATATGCTGTTTTTACTACCTCTGCTGGTTCTACATTACTTCTCAAAAATAGGTATTTCAGACTGCTCCATTTCCAGAGAATATACAGGCTTGCAACAGATGGATGTAGATATTAGCAGCCCTAACAGACTTTTCATTAAAAGGAAATACCTAAAAGTATTGAAAACAGTTAATATAGACATGGTGTTACCTCTGCTAGGGCATTTCTACTTTGCAAAATATTTACCGATTCAGTTCGGAAAGGTAAGACTAACTTCCTAGAACAGGGATCACAAGCGTCTAGAGGACAAGCCATGAAATATTTCTTTGGTCAGATCAGAAAACTGAAATAGCAGCTGTGAAAATATTAACTGAGAAGGTATTCACAGTACCCAGCACTTACACCAGTAACAGGAGTGATCTTGAAAGTCCATTCTCCAAACTAGCGTGAGACTTTTTCCTCTACCCAAGCAGGCAGGAAATGGATTATTCCAGTTCTCTTCCACTTAAGAGGAGGAATTCAGCTTAGAGGTTATCACATCTCAGGGTGGTTTTGTTTCTTACATGTTAACGTAACTCACTAAATTCTAATATTACAAGTCAGGCCTTAAAATCTACATGGAAGCAGTTTATTTTTCAAGAGTGTCATAGCTGGGCAAAGCATGGAACAAGTTGTCTGTATCTTCAAGAGTCTGGCACTGAGTTTATTCACCCCACTGAGACAACAGAACATAAATTTAGTAGACTCCTATATTTTATATTTTACCTTATTATTATATATTCACTATGCATTTTTGCAGCAATGTTTTGTATTACATCTACAGTGCAGTCAAAAAAGGGTAGAAATAATATCATTTTCTAATCATCTACATTTACATTTTTCACAGAATTACACAACAATTCATTTTCCCCCAATACGTAACCTATCAGGATTCTCTGGCTTACATGGTTTCATAATGTCTTCATGATACTAGATAACCAGGAAAATCTAAAAATGGACTCGCAAGCCAAATACTTGCACATCTTTTGTTTTGTCTCACACGTGTTAATTACCAATGGCCATATGCAATATTTCCATTTGGATTATAACAATTACCCTGACTCCTGCAATTACTACTCATAAGGTATTAAGTGGCCATTTCTTTTCATTTGAACCCAAACATCAGGCTTCCATAAAAAGTCTAAGAAATAAAAAACTATCATAACTCTGTTTCACTAACTGTTTCTCTGACTTTGCACTAGTTGGACATACACACCTAAAAAATCCTAAAAGATGTTCACTACTTCCTGAGAAGCAGATGGTTTTGTGGCTAGAGCTGCAAGTAAGCTCCTAGTTATCCATTTACTTGTACCTTATCACAGACAGATTTTGGGGTGAGGCTTTCAGAGCAAAAACTGTCCCAGAGAGGGAGGATCAATTTCAGGAACAATGTGTAAGGTGGCAGAAATTATACCCTGTTGGGTGCTCTGTGATCCTGTGTGAGGCTAAAGAGCCCTTCTGTCAAATCTCAGTTGTCAAAACCCCATCTGCAGATCTCAGGTGATACGGAATCCGGGAGGCTGGCAGCCTCCAGAATAGTAAGTAGATAGAAGAATCAGCTTAGACAAATGTTTATATACACACACCTTGGAAATAACCAGGCCATTGAAATTCCAACATAGCTGTTTTTTCATACTTCAATGCTGCAAGTGGGCTCCTGAAAAATTCCATACAGAAGTCCCATTGACAGTAAGAAAGCAAGGAGTAAATACGTACACACTATATTCACTCATTTTTCCCTACACTTGCATACCATGAGGCCAAAAAGGAGGTTAAACCAGCACTTCAGCAAATAAATTACATGAGGATTAGTTCTTTGCTAATTTAGACTTGTTCTATATGTAACAGTTTTGTCAGCATAACTATTAGGAATGTGGAAAAGCAAAACAAAACTGCCTTTACCAATGTATTTATGTCAGTGAAGAACTTAAAACAGATGTATACTAGTACTTCATTTGATTTACTCTATATTAAAATAAGAATTATTTTGTCAGAATAACTTGCTTCTTCAATCTTCCCTAAAGGTATTTAGCTCAATGACATAGTTATGCAAAAAACAATTCTTGAGGTGAAGACAAGTGACTAGCGTGAGTCAGTAAGATTGAGAACACCTAACTCACTTCCTCACTGGCAGCTGGCCTAGCAGGAAAGCTTGTTCCTTCCCTTTTTACCTGTCTAAAACTTTAAAGCCACACAGATGCTTTAAATAGCACCTTTCTGATTGCCCAAGCCATTGACCACTGCCCGCAAAATTAATTCCCTCATCAGAGTTTAAGGTCCCTTAAGCAGTTCAGTGTAAATTAGAGCAATCAGTGCATGTGAGTTTAAGTCTAAATCTTGCACATGACATGACAGGAGCCTTCTGTCAAAGGGTCTCTTCATATCTAGACTCATGAAGCTACATCATGCATAAACCAGAAGAGCATCAAAACTGCTACGCCATGACAGGCGTAGCCAGCCATCACAGCCTGAAGGACAATGTGTTTCATCCGTTGAGTTAACGCAGAACCATTTTGCAACCATCAACACTCCAGGCATTTGTTAAATGGACAGAAGGCATCAGCCTAGGTTAAATACTCCTCCGGGCAGACATGAAATACTAACACAAAATACACACGCATTCCAGAAAAACAAATCTGAAGCCCCATTTTTTTTTTTTGCCCACAGGTGGACTACAGTCACCCTCCTTCTTCTGCCCCAGACCTCAGCTACAGGGTCTAATGTCCACCTTCGCCTATACATTCGGCCATTCAGGTGTCTAATTTATCTCATCTTGCTAGTAATCTCTGCATTTTGTTCAGCCACTCTTTCTCACTCTGGCTACCCCCTTGATTATACCGTATTAATTCTGAATATTAACAGCATAGCAATTTGCTCATCCCAGTCATTCACAAGTAATCAGAGAGGAGTGTCTAGGAGTCTTGGGGGGGAGTCTGTCATCATATACTCATCCCTTCTATGAATTGTCATTCAGCTCCATTTTTAAACAAGCTTAATTTTGAGAAATGGATTGATCATGCCCTTTCCTGTTCCCACTCCTCATGCTAAAAGATAATAAATTCCTTATCCCTGAATTAAATTTTTGTGTTCTATGGCACAACCTTTCCAATGTGCTTCCTTCTGATTTGATAACCACTCCATTAATCCTCATTCGAGCTGTAATTAATAGGTCGATGACAATAAAATATCTATCCAATAAAAAGCCATGATAGAAGCTAAAATGGCATACCAAGTTGGCACAGTGCACATAACATATTGGGTAGTTAAAATCCGGTCATTCATTCCTTTCACAGTTTGTAGTAGGGACAGAAACTGACACAACATGAATCTCTGCTCTTGACAAATCTTTTTTTCATGGCAAAGAGCATAATGAAAATTGAAAAAGGTATTGCACTAGCTTAAATCAAGCCCATGGCAGAATAATGTACTTAAACCTGTGGCCTTCTAAGTTGCAGTAGGAAATGTAATTTAAGCAGTAATCAATTCCCCAGTTAAGACTTTTATATATATGGGAAATATATACGTTTCTCATATACTAGAAACATGATTATGCAACCACAGAACCACATAATCATGTCAAATTCAGCCGCGAAAAGCCTTCTGTCACATATTTTATCATGAAATTCCCTTCAGTTTAGTTCCTGGCATAAAACTGATGTTCTCCAAATGAATATACTGTTAGCATATTTTAAGAAACACATATTTGCATAAACCATACATAGGGATTCAATAACTTTGTTTAGGTTGAGACAATCATTGCATTGACTGATTAGGTTCCAGAATTAGAAAAGAATACTAAGAACAAAGCAGATTGCTCTGCTGCACGGATTTCTTCTTCTTTTTAAGGAGCAGATTAAAAAATACTTTCAGATGAGTATTTTAGTGTTTGTACATCAGAACGTGCTGTTCAGTAAATAAAGTAGCCCATATCAGCAAGTTTTTACTCATTGTTCATGAAACCTTCATACAGATGAAATTTTCATTGTGTCCAATTCATATCAGCCAATCTAAAGTCCCACAAAAATAACCTGAAAATGTTTCATAACTCCCTACACATCAAAAAAGCATGCAAGAGAGTCCCAAAACTCCAATGCTATTCCTGCTGCTGTAGGAATTCACAGCATGAAATACAGTCTAGTTAAAACCGATGAGGAGGTATAACTATTGTCTCATTATTGCACAAGATCTTCAAATAAAAAAGTAATGAGACATTTTTCTATACCAAATTCCTAAGGACAAAATTTATTCTTTAAAGGTCTGATCTAATGGGACTTCATAGGTGAAATAAATGAGATAATTAGGTCAGAATTCACTCTTAGAACTTACGGGCAGCTCAAAGCTGCAGTACAACTGTCACACGCCGATGACAGAATGGCACCTGGTGACCCTTCTCGTTCTGAGTCAAGGTTCCAAACTGAGGTCTCTGCCAGCGAGCACTGACTATACTCCTTCAGCACGTCCCAGTCTCCTCATACACAGTTGCTCTTGCATGTCTCCTCCCACTGCACTGTAGTCTACCGCATGCATTTTAGCAACCTCCAAAGTGCCCAAAGTGAGCATCTGACTAATGTTGCCGAAGATGGGTGGAAAAGTTTAGTGGTTTCTCCATCTGCTGTGTGGTGATTAATGATCCTAAACCTTGCTCAAGCAAGTACCCACCTGCCATCGGTCTAAGGGACAGCTCATCAAGCACTGCAGAACAAACAGAGAAGCACAACGCTGAGGCAGATGCATGAAGGAGCAGTGCAGTTTGAGACACGGCAGAATGTACAGCTATTTGCATTCATGAAGTAGCATATGCACTGCATTCTGTTATTAATTTGAAACATGAATTTAATCATTGAAAAATGTATTCCCAAAGCACTTCTGGGAAGATTTGAAGAATCTCTTTCCCTCTTGGGAATTTCTATTTGATTTTATGAGCACTCTGTTTCTTTCTGTCTTATGCTATTCTTTTATTATATCTTTGCTCTTTTTTCCTTTTTTTTTTTTTTTTTTTTTTTTTTTTTTTTTTTGGTATTTATTAAACTGGAAGAAGACACCAGAATGGCTATCTGTGGGGGCAAGCAGGCCAACTGCTAAAACACACCTGCATCTGGACAGACCTTGGTCTGTAAAACCTAGTCCTCTTTTTCTTCCCTCTTACCCTCTCACAGGGCATTAGAAGCTGACAGGATAACTTCTGCACGAGCAGAACAAACAAATTATTTACTAGGGTTGGTTTAAGGCCATCCAAGCCTTAAAAAAAAAAAAAAGAAAAAAAAAAGAAAGGCAAAGGAAAAAAAAATCAAACAGCTGTAGCTGTACAGCTGAAGTGATGGGTAACTTGCTAGTGTGACTAGTCAGCAGCTAGGTACGAGACTAATGAGTTGTCTGTAGTCCATAAAAGGACTAACAAATGTCTAGAGATGACAGCTGTGGTATTGTACAATGAAGATAAGTAGAGCCAGAAATGTCCCAGCACAGTCTGAAGTTGTATAGCAGGAAGTGAACACATGGTGCAGCTAATGACAAGAATTTGAGAACATGCTTAACATATGGATAAAGTAATTAACAGAAAATGAATGACAGACACAGGATAATCAATTAGAAGACGAAGATGAAATCCAAAGTATATTGCAGATTAATGGCTCTGGACCCTGATTATTGAACAGTTGGACTCCACCACGTGTTGCCAGATCACGAATATGGTTTGCTACTTTCTATACTTAGACTTATCTGATAAATACAGCATCAGGTCAAGCTTTGTGGAAAGACTGAGCAAGGCTGGTCCCTGCAAGAGGTGAGACTCCGAAAATATCCTCGTGCACTCAGCTATGAGCAGCGAGTAGCTATATCTTGGTGCCAAATATGGGTCAAAGTGTTAAAAGAGCCAATATTCCCCAGATGGTGGCTGACACGGTAGCTCGTGCAAGAGGCGGGTGCCAGAAGGAACAGCCAATAGTCAGACCTGTAAAAACTTCACTTCGTGGTTTGAATCATCTGTAGCCAGACTGCAGGTTATTAGAAATTAATTCACTAGCACGAATGTAATCTTATTGCTTGATGTGGTTAATGACATTTGGAGAACATGGCAGAAGACGTGAAGATGCATAATCAAGAAGGAAAAAGCCATCTGGGATATAGCAACTAGGAAGAAACAGTCGTGGTTGTGACTGAAAAGAAACCAAGAACATCACAGTTAGCACTGCTTAAATCATACATATGAGATCTCACAAAAAAGTGCCATAAAACATCCCTTTGAAATATGACAGCTATAAAAGTCTCTAAAAAAGCCATTAGCAGAAGCCACAGGCCAATGATCTATGTACCCTAAGGTTCCTTCACTAATCCATAATGACTGACAACGCCCACTATGAACTTTAATTACTCAAATGATTTCAATGACCATTAGTACTCTAGAGATATATCCAAGCGCAATGACAACAGTTTGTTTCAGACTCTGTAATCTAGGAGCCTTTAAATTTGGCTTGCAAATTGAAAACTCCATGGTTTAACGATCTAAACTGATGGAGACTGGAAAAAAGGCAAGATTTCACATAAACAACTACTTGCAGGTCATAACATTGGCACCTCTATAGCTGTAAGTCTATCGTGAAAATTAAATATGCCAAGATTTAGGAACCAAAGATCACGCCTCCAAAATCACGAAGATATTATGTGGACAGCCTAACGTTCATATTTCTTGGATTCAAGAGCCAAAAAGGCTGTGTACATTCCAGACCCAGAGGTGCAGCTACATCTTGAAAGAAGGATTGGTACATGATAGAATAGTAGAAAACATTTCTTCCTCCACTAAAAGCGTTACAGCACAACAGGCTAAAAAGCACGAGGCTTTTACGAGATGTAGACCAAGCTGATCAATAGGTAAGATCCAGTGCTGTTAGCCTGAAGCATATTAAACAAACAGGTGGTTTCATACACAAAGAAGTGTAATCAGATAGGCTATAACATTTTTAGAAAGATGTCTAGGAAGAAAAGACATCATACATCACCAGCATACATTGGTCTGGCCCACTTGAACAAGGGATCTCCCGAAATAGAGCAGCTGAGGATTTATCCCAGGACACCAGCATCTGATTGCAGTCAAGTCAAGACAGCTCTCCTGAAAAACTGACAAGTTTACCCAGACCTACGCTGGTGCAACGGAGATCAGAGTCCAGTCCACAGTATTCATCCACATAGCTTGAGGGAAACCAGCTGAACTACTTTGATTCCGTTTCTGAAATGTCTTTAATGCAAGATTGGGCATTTTGCCCACAGCTGAGCCACTGATAAGAAACTCGGCTTTAACTGAAACTGTCTTATAACTTAAGAGAGCTTTTCCTTTAGGATTACACAGCAAGCAACCTGATTTGATTTTTTTTCCTGATATTACAGGCTTCATCACAAAAATGAAATTGTGCTCTCTACCTTGACACTTAAGCCTGCAGAGACAGCCAGGCACCAGGGCTAAGAGAAAGCTGGTCTGAAACTACTATCTACATTTCTTTTCTGAACTCTTGAGTACAAAATATTTCCTTCTTGTATTACTCAGAATGAAAGAACTAGCAACTTGAGTAACTAACTTTGGATTTGATAGAATTGTTAATCAAGAAAGAATGATCAGTAAACACAGGACTTTTAAATAATAAAGTTTGGGATCTATTTTTTTCCTGGATAATATACTTTACTTAAGAAAGGCTGGCTATATTTAGCAACTGAAAAATTACCTTTAGGAGGGTAGATTCATAAAGGTTTAAGACTTGATGCTGATGGTGCTCTCAACTGTGTAAACCAGAAAAAAATTCTACTGAAATCAGTGGAGGTACAAGGACATTGAAAAGCCTAATTCTCATTTACTGCCCGGCTATTTGAACAAGTCCCAGGCTCCTGTAAATGGACCAAAGATATAAATATAGTCTCAGTGTCTTTCCTCACAAACAAGACGGCAACACAGCAGCAGTCGCAGTGTGAAATGGAGGGTCTACTGTGCGGTAACTCAGGATGGACCTGCTCAACAGCCCAGCATTTGCAGTCTGACACACATACATAGCCAGGGCATTACAGTTGGCTATTAGGAAGGAATTATTTCTTCTAGGAGTGGTGAGACACTGGCCCAGGTTGCCCAGAGAAGCTGTGGCTGCCCCATCCCTGGAGGTGTTCAAGGGTAGGCTGGACGGGGCTTGGAGCAGCCTGGTCTAGTGGGAGGTGTCCCTGCCCATGGCTGGTCAGTTCAAACTAGGTTATCTTTAAGGTCCTTTCCAACCCAAACCATTGTATGGTTCTATGATAGAGTCCACTTCCTTCAGTTGAAGGTACGTATACTCTGAGACTGCGTCTGTAGAGCCTGAGCAAAGCCTTCAGCAGCGCGGAAGTGCTAAGCATGTCATTTTCAGTGACAAATTTACAAGTTCAACAGGTTTCGGATGTACAGCTCTCGGTGAAACGTTAAAGCAGTCCGTGAGGGCACTCACTCGCTCAGGCACGCAGGGCGTCTTCTTTCTGCAGGGCATTTGAAAGCTGGGCTGACCCTGTGCATTTCAACCCAGAGGTACTTATGCCTTGGGGCATCAGCCTCGGCAGAGTGAGACGTGGCAACTCTGCTGAAATTATACTGGTCTTGATCTGTAGGCCATTTATATAGCCAGGATCAAACGTTACACAATTATACTTCTATTGTTAGTCATATTTACCCAGCATTTGGCACTGTAAAAGGAGACACGTAACAGCACCAGCAAGGTATTGACAAAGATGGGAATGGTCCAAGGCAGCAAAAAAAATATGGGAGCCAGTGGGACAACCAACCACCTTCACTGCCTCATCTGAGTGATGAATTTTTTGGACTTCTGCATTATTTTCCAGATCATTTCTTTTTAGCAATATTTTCATCCATCAGAGAGATGATGAATGAAATTGAATAAGCAAGAAAAATGTGTAACCATACGAAACCATGGCTGTACAAACTCCATGTTATATCAGAGGTAATTAGTTGGCTTTTTAAAAACTTTTTACTAGTTGTAATTTTTTCCACAACAAAATTCAATCAAATTTGCACAGGTAGGGTTTGTGGAACATAAAATAAAAGTTATTAGTTTTCTGGGAAAGGAAATCTTTCTGGCACAAAACGAACTGCCGTATGTATAGCTGACTCATGAAAAGGACTGTCAAAGCCTTTATTGCCCTGTTTATTTTCCCCTTATTTTTGTACTTGGTGAACGTGTACTGTGGTGAAAAACTTTGAAAAGTATATATCCTTTTAGAATGGAAACTGGTTTGTTTTTTTAAGGATCCAGTCTTGAGGAATTGTTTCTGGAGGCTCACCATGTGGATAAATTGATAATGTAATAATTGTCTTTATCAATTCAAAGTTGCCATTCACTATGTTTGCAGAAAAATATCTTAAAACATCACTCTGAAAGTCTTCTACTTTCAGAAGAAAAGCAAAGAAGATTTATCTATTTTGTTTATATTTAATGGTCTTAAGCCAATTAGTTGAGATGCCTAACTAACGGACCCAATTTTCTTCATGCTCTGGAAACTTATGAAAAGCAAAAATAATCTAATGGAAAGAATCATAGTTCTTGAAATCTGCTGCAGCTGTAGGGCTAGCAGTGCAAAGAGAGGTTGCTTACCTCACTTAACACAAAGGAAATGCTTTTGTATGTTATATTTTGGGAGAAAGTAAGTTAGTATAAAATGGTATTGTTTTCCATTGAAAAAATAAGCTTTCTACATAGCATTTTAGATAATATTTATGTAGGATGTATTTTATTGGAAAGGACATGAAAGGAGATAATCCTTTTTTACAATTTTTTTTGCACATATTAAATTTTTCAGCATATTGTGTATGCTGGCATATTGTAAACATACTGAAAATAAGGACAAAACCAAAATCAGTTAAGCAAACTGTAAGTGAAATAGAATTACGGATCAATCAAATGGGAATAAAAATCAACCTGTATTTACAGATGTGATGGGATTATTTATCTATTTATTTTGCGTACGTCAGTAATTGAATTAAAATCTGAGTTGTCATCTCTCGCCCATTAGAATAATCAAAAAAAAAACCCAAAACCAAACAGAAAATGAGTGAGAAAAGAGAAAGAGAACATTCATTAGGACAATAATTAAACAGCAGAATGAAGACCAAATCTAGTATACATCAATAAAATCAAAACAGACAAACACATGTGAAATACAACTAGAGAAAACAATAAATTTGTAAATTATCCACAAATTATCTAATTAGAGAAGGATTGTAAGGGAGCAGGCCTGGGTTCAATTCCTTTTTTAGAAGATGTTGTGGAAAGCTGTTTGCTCAAGTCTGGCCCCTTGCACTGATCATGTTAGAGGAACTACATGCAAAACTTACCATAATCATTCTTGATGCGTGTGGTCAGAGCACACATAAGAACCGTACTTAGCCAAGCCCTGAAACAGAAACTAATTATTTATTGAGCTCTAATTTGCACTTTTGAAGGAAATCTCCTGAAATGAAAAGCAGGAATTACCAGTGATTAATATATTCTGGAAAATATATATTTTTCTGTACTGCAGATTTCATTTTGCCTGTGACAAGTGTTTTTTCAAGCATCTGTAAATCAGCTCTGAATTTTTTCATTTCAAAGCCCACTATCTTTTTCAGATTTGTTTGAAAGATGCTTTGACAAGGAAAACTATTACTCTTTATGACCCATTGAAATGCCATACATGATTTAAAGTGAAGTCTAAAATGGCCTCAAGTAAAGTCACATCTTGAAGTTTGACATGTGGTTTCTGGAATTAAATCAATGCCAAGCAAAGACTAAATACCTACATTTTCATCATTTCACTTCATCCATTCATCACAAAACTTTGGGACCTATCAAATCATACCAGTTTGTGAACTAAGAAGTGGGAAAAAATCACTGCTATTTCTGACACTGATGATAACCTGTTTAAACTGATTGCTTGTACAGAAATTGAGGCGTATGATGTGCTCCAATTTTTCTGTAAGATTTATTATTTTCATTAGATTAACTGTGTAAGAAGACAAGGTTTTAAGGTCCCCGAAGACTTCATCAGGAAAACTAGTAGCTACTTTTATGTAGCCTCTTTGCAAAGTGAATGTATAAAAATAATCTTCATATCCAGCAAAGTAGGTTTCGCTTATCAATAGTCCCACCACACAAGAGAAAGACAAGGAAATCTCATCTTCTGTACAAATATTTTCAGAAGAGAACACTAGTTAATGAGACCTGGAGGAAGAAATTAAAAATTTGCTTGCATGTTGAGACATGCTGAAAGATAGGAATATAATGAGATAAGAGTTTCTCACACTAAGAAAAGAAGAGAAAAGGTGGAAGTAACTCAGAAAACGTCCTGTTTTAAGCATAGTAGAAGAAGAATTTGGCATAAACAGAGATTCAGCACTGAATAAAGAAATACTAAAGGTAAATAACAAGGGATAAAAAAACACGCTAACACTAGGCAAGAGAGCTGAAACAAATACTGTAATTAATCTGGCTCAGAAATATGTCATAGTTTTGAGAGAAAAATAATTATTTCCTACACTACACAAGAATAACAAAAAGGAAATGATACTGATGCACAACAGAAAACTAACAATGCAGAGACAACAAAAACACAGTGGGGCTGGAATGGAGGCATATTGTTTAGGAAGAAAAGGTACAGGAAACAGTGAATGGAGTGTTTTCACTGGAAAGAAACAGTAGAGCTAGCATGCATCAAGCTGAATTGCTTTGGGTTAAAATAACTTTAAGAAGAATAGTAAGACAGAGTCCATCACAGCAGAGCTAGAAGTCTCCTACAGTCACCCAGCAGCAGACGTCATAACAGTATTAGAGAGAGAAACACTGCTAGGAACTGTACTGTTATGGAAGACATTAGCCATACAGAGACACACTGGAGAAACATTCTATATCCTTAGTTCATGCTTTCAGCTTGGGTCCAAAGCAGTATAATGAATTCATATGACACTGATCCCAGATCTGAGCTGTAAAATAAATCTGAGCCCCAGGGAGCTTCCCAGCTCAGCTGCCCACCAGGCTGAGGACCTCTTCACAAATTTCCCAACGCAAGCCTGAGGAGGCATGGGAATTGTCTCCTCAACTCTAACTAGGTAAACACCAGGCAGGAGGAAGAATCATTTCACTTGAGGACACATAAAGGTATAAGCTATTATTTAATAGCTGTGGGCTGGAAATTAACTGTCAGGGAAGATGAGGACAGGAGAGCCTCTACAGCAGTTTTCTGACAGTAGCTAGCTGTTATTTGGGGGTTTTATGCGCAGCTACGTACTTTTTATAGGGGAATGGATCAGTTTATGATTGTCAGCTACACAGTTGCGTGGGACTAGACCCGGTAAGTCAGAAGGTCTCCCTCTGTACTCTGCAGGAGCCTTTCTAAACTTTGAAATAATCCTTGGAAGTATGAAGAGCAGCACCTGATCAAGAAGTAACAGAGTATTACCCATTTACACCCAGACAGTTTTCACGAGACAAGATTCCCAGACGTTCTGATGACTCTCCCTGAGCAGCATGGGAGGCTCTGGAGAACTTTCCTGCCCCTTATATGGTTTGACAATCATTTCTCAATTAAGAAAATACCAAGACATCACAGAATGTTCAAACTCTTAGATATCTCTGGCTAGTAACTTTCCTCAGAAAAGACTGATTTTAGTAGCTAAAGATAGCAAGTGAGTATGCAAAACAAATCAGAATCCAGACCATTAGAAAAAATTACTTTTTCTGCCTTTTAACATAATACAAACCTAGCAGTGATATTGTTCCCTAGATCACCTAGAAAAAAGATCTGCATAAATTTTACAAAGCTCTCAGCAGTTTGTACAGCCTTTCTTTCCACGCTGGGGACATAACAGGCCTCTTGGACAGTAACTGTACCTGAAATAAGTGTGTCTCTTTGAGGTCAGACAGCTCACTGCATTCAATTTTGTCTCTAAGCTAGACAGCAATATTATTTTAAGAGCTCCTTTGCACATCTCTCTTTTTCTATGCAGCATGCTGCTTGCTTTGAATGCAATAGCTGGTAGCCTTTTATCGTCAACATATTAGATATCATTATAACTTAGCACATGAATAGTTTTATTAGCCTGTCACGTCATGACAGATAGAAAAGTTTTGTCAAGGGGAGTCAAAATTTTCTACCGCAAAGTCAACCTCAGGCATCTTATGTGCACTAAATGCCTTCCAAAGGGAGTGTTAACTGAACACAACACAAACCTAAAGTAGACAAACAACCCAGCTTACTGCAGTGAAACGCTTGATACAGAGCAAAACACTAACTGAAGATTAACAGCCTATTAAAAATGAAATCAAGCTATTAGAAGCCAACAAGCATGGGAAAGGTTCTTTTTGTCATTCAGCTACTATCGCATTTGATGTCGCATTAAATTGCCCATTGGGCAAAGCACTGAAAAGCTAATATGGGAATGCCTTGTTTATAATGTTCACTTTCATCTGCGAATTACAAAAGCAATTCATCAATAACAGAACCAGTTTAAATGATGTATGAAGTGAACACAGCATTCTGCAACAACTGCTCCTTCCAGATAAGACCCAAGGATAAACGGCATCCACGAGGGAATGAAAACAAGACACCATTGGGTTCCACAGGCAGAAAGCATTTTACTTAGCATGAAGGACTCTTTATCAAGTGCAGTCATTTAGATTAATTATAATCAGGCCAAAAAAAGTCCTGATCTGTACTTTACAATTTTCCCATTAGCACTAAGTAAGGCTTTAAAGTGCTGTAATTTGATAACAAGTCCCTTAAATGCCATGCAACGTGTACAATTTTCTCCATGAACAATGACATGATTCCCCTAAGATAGGTTTAATAAAGCCAAATGAATCAGTGCTTTCTGTTAGTTATTTATGTAACATTCCAGAACAGCTGCAAGAAATGTGCAACTTCCTAAACGGGTTCCGCCTCCAGCAGTTGTGTGGACCAGATGGGAGAGTGACAAGCTCCACTTAATGTGTCACAGCATCAGCTCAATCATAAAATGGTGCCGAACAAATCTCCTTGGAACAGGAGCCACCTGTTTACTATCAATACACCTTCTCCTTCTCAAACGGCACCTCTAATTTGTGACGTGCGACCAAAAAGAAGCACCCCTTCAACCCCACGAAGCAGCCCTCAGCAGATTGGCTTCCTTTGAAAAAAAGCAATGCCTCACTCTTTATAGTCAACCTCAGGCAGTTTTAAAGCCTTTCATTTATAAAGCTTGCTCACAGATTAGTCAGTGTACCATCTTCCCACTGAGAATTTCTCCAGTTAATTATTCCAGCTCCGAGTTTGGTTTGTCTTCAACTTTTACTCGGTAGTTATTAGAAACAGAAATCTGCAATGCCTTCTGTTTTACCTCAGTGCCAGAGCACCGGTCTGGAAGCCTCAGATCTGGTTTCTGCCCATAGCCATTATTTTCTCTACCCTGAACAAGAATATATGATGTGGAGTCTGTTGCAGCTCGCTCAGGAAGAGGTGTGAGGGGTCTCCAGATGTCTATAATGGTTTAGAAATAATTGCGTTGGTCTGGGGAGAGAGACAGAATAATTTAATTAGGAAACATAACCTACATACAAACTTTCCAAAGAAACACTTGCACAACATAACGTTTGCTTCATAACAGTGTTTTCCATTTGTCAGGAAGGCTTACTGCGGTGTCCTGCACAGAGGGGGCACTTCCACCTTCCCTCTGTTTTAACAAGAACGGGTGGTATAAACATGGAGACCTGAACCTATTCAAACAACCGCCGGGTAATTAGAGGTGTCTAGGCTGAGATTTCCACAGCGTGTGTTTTGATGCTGGAGTTGTGCCTCGATCTGTCCTGCCAGGCTAAACTTCAGGGATCTCACCTCGCCAAAAGTGTTTGGGAGCACACCCCTGATGCTAACACACGGTCCCGAGAAGGTCCGGACCCAGACTTCTCATTTTTATGCCAAAGATCTCTGACAACTAACAAGCTTTTATTCTTCACGATTTGCAAACAAGTCACCTCTGCAGATGTTTAACTACCTAAACGTATCCAATCCCGCTGATGTTTTGCTTGGATGGCATTCATTTATAAAGTGTCAGATGCTCCCCATGTCAGCGTCTGCTCATTCATGTGATAACTATTCTATTAGGGGACCCGGATTTCAGGCATTTGAAATTATAACTGGTGTGACATTGACAACAGGAGTTGTTGTGACGGATGTCAGCCCACTCCGAAGGGTGATGTTGTTCTTAGAGGGAAAGAGTGAGAAAACACATCAGAGCCCAAAAACCACAAGCCTTGCCAACATTAAAGGACAGGATTAATAGTGTTTTGCAGGATTTTTCCAGTATATAATGCAGTTAAGACTTCTTTTGCAGAAAATGATGAGGTGAAGAACACCATCTAGCCTACGTCTACATACAGCCACCACAACTAGAGACTGGTTTCATTTTGATCTCAATGCACATGATATCTACTCTGCTGCAGTGGTATCTCAGTTAAACGTTCAAGTAAGAAACTCCTGCGGGCTTCCATGTCGTTCTTTTAGAGAGGGACATTTGTTTGCTGTCACCTACAGTGGATCCCTTCCGTCAGAAACGCCTGTGACTGAATCCCAACTGATAGGCACTGTTGTTCTCCAGATAAGTGCAGAGGTTTCCACACTTCAGAGGGTTTTGTTAAACTACAATGAAAATAGCCCTTATGTCAGGATTATTCTTTTTGCAGCAGCTCTGCTTTTTCACGATGTGTTATTCACAAAATTTAGTATTTTGTTCTGAAATTGTCATTCCTTGTAGTCATGTTAGCGTGTGGGAAATTCAGATGCTTAAAAGAAACCATTAATTTTGTTAGGAATAGTTAAAAACAGGAAAGCCATTTTTTTTCAACAAAACCTAGGATGGCACTGATTAAGAAAAATTGAAATAAAATCTGTCACGTTAGTCAGAAATATCAAACGATGGGAAATTTAAATGTTTCACCTTGGAATACACCCTCAGGACAAGAGGAAATGGCCTCAAGTTTTGCCAGGGGAGATTTAGGTTGGATATTAGGAAAAACTTCTTTACCGAAAGGGTCATCAGGCATTGGAACAGGCTGCCCAGGGAGGTGGTGGAATCGCCGTCCCTGGAGGTATTTAAAAGACGGGTGGACGTGGTGTTGAGGGACATGGTTTAGTGGTGTTTTTGGTAGTGTAGGTTATGGTTGGACTCGATGATCTTGAAGGTCTCTTCCAACCCAAGTGATTCTATGATTCTATGTTCTCCTAAGGAAACAGTGACTCTCTGTGATTCCTTCCCAACTCCCGCTTGGATTTAGCTCTTTAGTTCACCTCCCCATGATGCGCAGACTTTCCTGGGGCTGAGGAACACCCTGGTATCTCTATACCATGAAACAAATGAGATCAGGCCTGACACCTACAATTCCTGTGAGGCGCTGCTATGGATCTGCTGCAGGGGGTGATCAGAGCACCTCCTAAGAGACGTAGTCCTGTGGCTGTGCCTTTTGCCAAGCAAAGACCCCCAAACACTAGGTTTTATCTTTTTAGTGTTAAAAATATTCTCTTCTTACTCAAGACTTGTAAAAATAATACATACAGGAATAACAAAATTTCTCCTATTAGCAACAGTTTATAATCCACATGACAACCAACATGAAAATGCAATTAAAAAATAACTATACGGCATGCAAAAATAATCCCCTATAAAAAATCAGTATTATGCTATATGCAAATCAGCGTATGCAAAATACACTTCTGAACCTGTATATATAAAACAAGGGATGGATTTCTTTCACGTGAAGCCCTCACTGTGTCACAGCCAGGGTCCGGACTCTGCACCACAGTCTTGTCTTGCCACGGTGGCTGATGCTGCCCTAGATGCCACCTCCACTCCCCAGCTGCTCCGCTCCTGTGCTGGGCACACTGGGACGGGCACTGGTCCCCGGGGCGCCAGCAGCACTCACAGCATCCTCGTGATACCCACTAAAAACCCTCATGACAAGAATGGGATCTGCCCCATAACACAAGAGGTGGGAAGGTGTTAACAGCAGAAAGCAGAAGGCAGGAAACATTGCCAGGAGCCCTTCACTTAACATCCACACGAAGGCTGTCTCACAGCAATAACACAGGCGGGCAGCTTTGCTCGATGAATTTAGAAAAAAGCTCAAATGTGAAATAGCCAGCAGAGACTCAAAGTTGCTTCTAGGACACATCCAAAGAATCATAGAATCATAGAATGGTTTGGGTTGGAAGGGACCTTAAAGGTCACCTAGTTCCAACCCCCCTGCCATGGTCAAGGACACGTCCCACTAGACTAGATTGCTCAAAACTGAAATGTCAGACCAGTTTGGAGACGAATTCCCCAGGTGGTTTGCTTCAAACCAACGTTAGCGTCTTTTGTCTAAATGTTTAAATTTGATCTGGATGAGTTCTTTGTTAGAGCCTTGTTTGGTCTGGATTCAGAGAAGCACGTGGTCCTGTGATAGCGTTCATGTTCATAAGAAGTTGGTAAGACTGGCAATGCTACCAGGTTCCCCAACTTGCTGCTCCCCGCTTGCTCAGCGGTGTTAGCCCTCAGCCTGCAAGTTATGAGGAACATTGGCCTAACACAATCACCTGGAGAAACTGTCCTGAAAGTGCATACATTAAAAAATTCTATTTGGTACAGCTACGGCACTGGTCTTCCTGTGCCTCAAATGCCGAAGTCGATCACACATCCTGGAAATAATAAATTAATTAATTTTTCCTGAGCGGCAGCAACTGCAGCTTCCCCTGCTTTTCAAATGTTGTCATTTTCTTTTATCCCTCCTCAGTACTTCATGGAGCCTAATGCATAATTACCCCTGTAGCTCCACAGGGGCACAAGTTACAAGCATGCTTTAGAAAACTATTATGTCCTCCAATGAACTTGCTGTAAAAAAAAAAAAACACAAAAAACCTATCAGCTAGATTGAGCTCCCTGACAGCAAACCCTTCTGCTGTCTGTTACCAAATTTATTTTAAACAGCATTGCAGCTGAGAGACATGATGCTAGCTGAAAAATCTCTGTCCGTGCCAAACTTGGCTGTGGTGTCAATCATTTGTTGTGACTGATCTCATATAAATGGCAGAATATGGACAAGCAGGCTTTTAAAGAAAGGAATAAAAGAACCGAAAAAAGGCTCATGGGAAATTCTTTCAAGGACAAGGGATAGCATAAAAGCAGCAATGGAGATGAGTAGAAAAACAGAAATAGGAAAAGTTAGGGGATGTGTAACAGGAACTCAAGCCTCTGACGGGCACCCTGATTCACTGCACTGAAAGAGATTGATTTGCTGTGAAATTGGTAACCGCTACACTGGCAAACCAGCAAACGTTTAAAACATTAAAAGCAAAACATCATTAAAGATTTCCACTTATCTAATGTTTGTGTAACACCTGTGGCAATCTCACCTCACAATCTCAAACACAAAGAGGCATCTGGCACCTCCAATCCTTTTAACTGTTAGTACTTTATTACTGGTTTGTACTGTATTGTTTTAATTGTGTAATTATTAATAATAGGCAACATCTTTGACAAGCAGTCTGACAATACCGCAGCGAGAACAAGTTAGAATGTATATGGATGGCACCCTCATAACCTTTGTCATTAAAAAACTGTATGTTAATCAAATTCACCTTTGTTTTAATAAAATATAATTAACACTATTTGTTGTAATTAATTTTCTTTTTCACACTGCTGACATCAGCTACCTAAGAATCAGAAAAGATTCTTCTTTTGATGCTTTTTAACTAAATAGCACTATAAGTCTCTGCAGCTTCACAGAGAAGCTCATTTTTAATAACACATGGCTAGAGCTCCTTGAAGGTTTCCCTTGTGAAAGAGAAATCCATGTTTCTATGTTTTATCTTTCATATAAATTATTAAGCACACCCAAACCCAATATTTGTTTGTTTCTCATAAGAGAAATTTATTAAAAAATTCTCTTTTGCTCTATAAAATCACTGGCACAGTCTTTACCTGGACTGACTCAGTACCTCATAGAACTTGTAGTCTAAATACCTCCAATTTCCATTCTCCGCTAGACCAACTGTTTCCAAAGACAGCTTGTAAGGACTGAAAGTTGCTGACAGAACATGCTTACAGAGATGTACACCAGATTTATGCTAAGTGGTAACTTCTTGTTAATTTTTATTAGTACGTATTTAATGTGCATACTAATTTTCACCAGGAAGATCCCAAAGCATCCTAAACTATACTCTTACTCACCAACTGCTGGAGAATACCTCTTAATTACTTCCAGACAGAAGTATAATCGCAATAGTTACCACTAAAGTTAGAGAAAAAAGAGAGCTAATATAAATATTACTATTGACTAGCATTCTGGGCCAGTTAACAAAGAATATCACCTAAGAGGATATAATTTTTTCATCTATAATAGAAATTGCATAAAAGCAAACAGGGCAGCTAAGCTTGTTCCACACATCCTTGATAAACTATTTAAAATTTAGTCTTCATTACCAGGACAAAGTATTTCTTTCCCTTTATTTGCTGCGGAGTGACTCCATAGAGAAGTTAAATATATTTCTGTATTAGCATTTGGACCCCTTATTTATCAGTTAGACTTACATTTTGGTAGGTATTATCTGACAAGATTTGGGCATCATTGTACTGTGCAGCAAAAGAAAATTTAAGAAGATACAGTCAATGCTGTGAATTTCTCTCTAAAGCTTTTCCAACTGATGATGAATAATTCATCCACAATTTCATGAGCCAAACGTTTGCATCAGTTCATCTCAATAACCTCAATAATTACCCATTTGTTGACTAGCTTGTTATTGGCCTTGTCAGCATTCAGAGGCTTGTTCATATCTCATGTTTCCAATGCTCTAACAAGACTTTCTAAACCATTGACACATATTCAATTCACCCCCCGAGTCCTACCCTTCCAAATCAAAGATAGTGCACAAACACTACTTTGCTCTACTAACTTCCTTTCCTATTCTCCATCCTGCTAAGACCTGTCAGTCTTGGCTATATAAAGCGGCCTACAGCATCCTACATTTATAATGTTCTCTTTAGTGATCCTACAGTTTCCATAGAGATGTAAAAGCCATAAAGGTTTACTTTTGCCACAGCTCTGAAAGGTGTCTAGTGGGACAGCCCATTCAAAAGACTGCATCGGTCCACCAAATAAAATAGATATTTTTTTCCTTCACCGTGTTGCAATCCCCAAGCTCCACCTACTGCAATCATCAGGCATCCATAATTGGTCCCTGAGAGAGCGACCGCACTCCCGCTGCCCGTGCACAGAAGCGGTAGAAGTCCCGTTCTTGCCTGTAAACGTCTTACTCCAGACAAATGAGGAGCGGGTGCTCAGGGGAGCACGTGTACATCAGGAGCCAGAATAGCTTCAGTTAAAATGCTGGCCTGAAACCGGTGTGATTTGTTGTTTGCTGCATGTTTTGATATCATGGCTTGGCTTCCCCTCTGATCAATGTTGGTGTAGAACTGGAGCCGGCCAGTGGAAGTCCCACCAGACTCTCAGTAGAATGATTGGCATATAGGAGACCCACAACTTGAACTACATTCATTTTTAATACAGTTAGTCTGGCTGCTTAGTACTCTTAAGGCATTTTCTCTACTTTCTCCTGGAAAGGAGTGGAACGATACCATTTTTCTAGTTGCAAAGACTTAGGCCTTTGTCAGCCTTTGTCACAGTCCTCACACACAGCAGGCATGAAAGAGTAAGCACGAGCTTCCTGACAGAGCACAGAGATGAATTTATCTACGCCAGCTCCTTAATTTGAGAGAACAATGCTGAAAACCTGCTTTATTTACGCCTACACTATGTCAGGCGCACGAACAGAACTTTAGTCTTTTTAAAACTAGAATAACAGATCATTTCATTACTCCTTCAGACACTTAGACACCACTCATAACGCACATTGTACTATTGAAAGAGTCTGCGTATGCTTACAGTATGAATATAAATGCATCTTAATGCACGGCTTTTTTTTTTTTTTTTTCCTTTTGGAACAGCTTTCTTTTCTGCAAATAGGACACTGCCAATGAATCCACCACAGAATTAACTAACCACGCTTTCTGAAAGTCCAAGCGCGGGAGTCACGCCAGCTTATGCTCAACCCCATCAAGCGACTCTTCTGAATGACTGGCTTGTGTTAACCCAGAGGCGGAAGCAGTGCTAGCAAGACCAAGGTTTTATAAATATTCATAAAAGATTATGCAAGTGATAGTTTTGCCTTTAGGTCAACATTAGGCAGGAACCTGAAATGCATCCAAAAACAGACACCTGCATCTCTTGTGTCTATTACAGTATTATTTTAGTAGTATAATCCCGAGAAAACCATTAGAACCCACATACTGCAAATGATCAGTTCTCTCTTCCCTTTCAACAGCTCAGAAAACTGGAATCTTGGACAGCTGCTCATATATCCTCAGAATTTCCTTTCTTTCAGCCTTTTACTGAGACTCCAACCTCGCTGGTCCTAAACCAAGAGCTGCAGTTCATATAGCTGTTACCACACTAAAACAAATGTGGAATCGCCTGAAGCTCTTGGTTATTACAGGGTCATTTACTTCTGTTCAGCAGCATGACCACTTGCAACCACGCCATGTGAGGATGTATTCCTGTCCTCATCAGAGGACATGTTCATATTCATGTCAGTCACCTCTGTCGTCAAACAAGAACCTCTAATTCAGTTAATAAGACTAGAAAACAGTATCTAAAATATTCTTTCCATATTAATGGCAGGCTTCACACATTAACGTTCTGACTACAACTGTTTTCAAGGACTGATCAAGCTCCATCCCAGATTTCTTGGCTGCCCTCCGCTCTGCTAGAACTGCTACCTGGAACCTACCTGCACCCCCCCTCACTGTCCTCCCTTTAAATTGCCCTAACCCAGTGCTCCCCATTTCATACCTCGCCAATAACACGCCGTCTGCAAGACATATAATGAACATTTCAATGTGAATTTAAATGTTAAAAATGAGGCTGACGGGAGAGCAAAGTGCGAGGTTTATCTGAAATATGTTCGTTGCAGAGATTCACTGTTTATGGACTGCAGTAATTAGACATCAATGCCTTAAATGTCTTGCTTTTTTTTAACACGTGACTCAGGCTGGTGTATTGTTCTCTGCCGCGCTTCTCTAGCTGTCAGGCTGAACTGTCCAGTATTACCCCGGAGACAGACTACCAAGTTCATTAGCAGGGAGCACAGTGGCAAGCTGCTCAGTAAGAACATCAAGGCTGCCCGCACTCTTGACTTTACAGCTGCTTCTGCGGGTGCGTCGCTCGAAAGCTGCTCAATGTTCCTCCTCATTCTACAGAGTGGGTATAGATTATCTTTTTCATCTCTCTCTGCATTAAGTCACCAGAGGTCAACTCTCATTTACTGCTCATTACTCAAATTCTCTCTCAAAAGGTTGTAAGTGGAGGGGGGTTATTAGATTTGAAGTACATCATCTGAAGCACACTGCTCAGCAGCAGTGCCTTCCAGTAACTCAGAAAAAGATAGGTCCTACTGTAAATCAGTTGTTTAGCGAGATCATTGTTACACTGGCTTTATCTCTTCTGCATACATACATCTCCATCCAGCATATTCCTTGCTCAGTCTCTTTTCTCCAGACGCTTTAGCAGCCATTTGACACTTATAATGGAGCATTATTTTTTAGATTACTGCTTCCCCAATGCTTAAAACACGCTAAAAAGTTTTTGCATCTGTTATTGTTACCTGAGCTTCTTTTGTCCCTTTCCAAGTCCATTTACTCAACAGTCTTCACAAACTAGAAGCCAGCAGAAAGATTTAAGTTGTTCTTCCCAATATATGCTATGGATGAACTGGGGCAACCGCAGAGCGTGTAGGAAAGGTACCTATCTGAGCGTAACAAAACCAACATGTTTTATGGTTTCTTCACTATATCCTGCCATCTTCTGATACAGAGTTCTTACACTGTTCATGAAGGAGAGGGAACTGAGACATAAATACGTAGCCAGCACAAAACCACAGTGTGGACGTAAAAATTAAAGTCATGTCACAGACCGCAGTGCGGCTTTTCACTATAGATACATATTGGTGACTTGCAAATAAAATATGTAGTATCTGCAAAGAGACTAGAAATAACTTTTCATCACTGACAAGTACTGTTGGTTTTACCACACTTAAGACTAGTTTGACCTTTAAAATCTGCAGAATGAACAGAAATTCCCTCAATATGCTCCATTTATTGGGAAACAGAGAAGGATTCAGAAAAGACGGGAAGAAAGTGTTGGAAGAAGCGGTTCCAACTCAAAGTGGCCTGCAACAATTAAACCTGCAAAGCAAAGAGAAGCTGGCAACCTGGGCCTACAGATTTTTTCCCTAATCAGAGCAGGATACAGCGCTGACTATATTACATATGTCTACACATTAATACTTCAGCAGCTTAGATTCTACTTTGCTCGCTGTCTTTGCTTGTATGGTCACATCAGAACTGTTACAGCACCTGCAACATCACACACTTCATGTCACAATAGCAATTTTAACCTTACCTGCATAAATCATACAAATGCTATTTGTGTCCTGTACCGGCCAAAATTCTTACGAAAGTCACAGAAGCAGATAACTGGAAATATCAACAGGTAGTGTAAGGTTCTGCACTCCGTGGTACTGGCTTGCTAACAGGCAGCAATATCCCGCAAGTTATCAGAGTGGTGGTGTTATCTTCCTAATGGCTAAACAAAGTTCCTCTGCAGTGTAACACTCAATATCTCAGAGCACGAGTAACTACCTAAAGACTTCACTAAAACGCTGATTTTGGAATATAGGTTCCTTTTAAAAAGCCTAGCATTTCATTCTGTCGCCAGAGAACTAAAAGCTCAATGACACATTAGACAACATATTCACTGTGCATTGTTCTGTTGACAGGACTGTACATTATCTGAAAACAATGAACATATCAGTACCATAAACTTGAATAAAAGAGCTGAAGGAGGAAAAATGCTGAAATGTGGGTTTGACCTCTCTTAGGATCACATGGCTACAGTTGCAATAGACGGAACCAGAAATAATAGCATTTTGAGGCCAGGAAATAAAAATGCTACCCACAAAATGGATGGTAAGTCACAAGATGATAACGAAATAATTTACATTGTTCTCAAAGTTCATCTACAAATGGAAACAGCAGAGGACAAAGAAATATCAATACAACCAACCTTCAAAATGTATGAAAGAAAACTTCAGTGCTTTTTCTCTAGCTCCGGATACAGCATCCGTTTGTAGTATTCCCCAGTATTTAGGAGTCTGATTAAGATTTGCATTTATAGGCTCAGTCCAAGGCTCGCTTAAGTCAATAAGAATTTTTTTTTTTCAGTTATAGCACTCTAGGGATTTGCCTTAGGTTAAGGAAGGTATTTTTCTGGATAGCTAAATGCCTTCTACAACAGCAAGGCATGATAAAGACTTATTACTGTGCAGAGAGTGTGAAAGTGTGTATATTTGTGGGTGTTAGACAAGATGAGGTGCTATTTTCCCTACCCTGCAAGCCATGAAGCAGCACAGGATCTTGATGTATCACGTACCGACAACAAATGCAAATAAAATCTGCCAATCTATGTTGTGGTTCATCTCATCTGTATGGAATCTCTTTAGTAAACGTATTAACTTGTCATAAAGTAGACTGGAATCATACCATCCCTCTCTGTATATTTCTACACCTGCATACAGAAATGAGAGGGAGCTAAGCAAGAAATAATTACTAATTCACAGCAGTATCACTTAAGAATATTGGGCAACAATGCTTTTAAAAGCAGCATGATTCAGGAACTGTGTAAGTCAATACCAAAAAAATCCAATTGACATGAAAAGGTCAAAAGCCATTGGACTTGCTCTGAACTGTCAGAAAATAGCATATTGAATTGAAGCCACAGGAGAGCACTGACAGGGAAAACTTAGCGCTCTCAGATCTAATTGGGCCAGGACATCAAGATTATCATTCCATCACTTAAAAAACCAGTCTGGCACAGTTAAAAGCTAAATGTATGTTGCACTCAGTTGTTTGTTTGTGCAGGAATAACAGCCTCACCAGAACTTTACAATAGATAAAATCTGTGTTCTTTCACTTCTGAAAATTCCTACATTTTTCTAAACAAGTGAAGACAATGGTAATGAAATATAACACTACAAACTATGGCGATTTCAATGAGCTTAAATTCAAACCTAGGTTTATTCATGAAAATTGGAAGGCTATTTCCCATGACATAATTAGCACAGATTAAAAAAATCCATAAGCAAACCACTACAAACCTACCACAGTTGTGAAAGGAAACAGTGAGAAAAAGGTGATAAAAACAGGAACAAAGTCTGCAGCTTTTCCAACCTGTTTATCAATCAGACAGCCTCCATTTCACACAATCTGTGCTGAATCACAGGTTCACAAAATTATGCTGTGAATGAAAAATGCTTCTCTTTACACCACCCATGCGACCTGTGGAAGGAAAGTCACACAAGAGACCAGAATGCCTGCCGGCGATTAAAGAACATAGAAGAAGGAAGGTGCTTTTCAATTATATCAAAGCGAGGATGTGTAAGCAGCAGTGTTTTGTCTGATTAGCCACACAAATTTCCACTGAGAGCAGCAAGCAGCGGTGGAGGCGGCGGTGCAGGTGACTGGTCCAGTGAAGCAACGCAGGATGCAAAGCATCCTTATGGCCTACCAGCTTCTGGGGAGGAGAGGAAATGCAAGAAAAGCACCCGCATCTGCTGTTTCTGGCCACCCAGTGCAGCAAACTGCCCATCATCGTCACAACTGCCTGAGACGTGGAAGATTTACTCTATGCAGAAAACAGAGGAGAGCCAGCAGAGCAGCCAGCAGAGCACGAAATACGACAGGCATGAGAAGTGTGGAAGGTGACTGGATACTAGAAACACAATGCCCAAAGAGAGAATAACATAGCAATTAGAGTAAATTAGGGAGTTTTGAAAAGAAATTATCATTTAACTTGAGTATTAACATACCTATACATACACACACACACATATAAATCTACGTACAGCTACAGTCATGCATGAGTGCTATCACAAAATACAGCTTTATGATAACATCTCATGTTTAATAGACCATACTTAGAATATTAACATAGACATATAAGTGTTTCCAGTCTTGGGAAAAAGCTACAATAACATTAACAAGGATCAGATCAAGAAGACACATGATTTATTTGAATACAAGGCTTTCAGCTAGCAATTATTTTAGGCAAAATTACACAGAACAGAACAGCAAACTGTATACATTTCAAAATAAACCCGTTTGCATATGCATATACCAGCAGGGTGACATGAATATGAAATTCATAAAATAAATGGTTGATATATTACACTAGTTACCTCTCCATTTCAGACAGGTAGAGTATATCCCAACGGGTAACATCGCTCAACAGAACTGATCACCTGTCTTACCTTCAGCTTCAATATTTGCATGGCTGCCATCAAAGAAAGCGTGGGTTATGTTTCAGAGGAGGAGCCCATTCTGCCACCCAACTGGGACGAGAGCTAAGACACTTGGGGTATGACCAAATTCTGCATCCTGCAGTCCCTCAGAGCCTCTTTCCCCCCTCATCCCAGAGATTTGTAAATAATTGCATTTGAGACAAAATTTCCCAGTGAATTCCCTTTCCTGGTGAACTCCCTGAACTGTCTTTCTAGTTTATGTTCACAAAGCCCTGAAAAAGTGAAGATTTCAAGACTACCATCTCCTTAAGTTTTCATTAAAGTGGGAAGCATACACAAAGAGCAGCTGTGCCTTTTAATTTTACTAACCTGCAAATGCGTTTCCTCATTTTGAAATAAAAGTTGCAGTGCATATGAAACGAACAGAAACTTCTAGATCCAGAAAATCTGTCTCTTCATTGTATATGAAGCTTCCTAAAAAGAGAAACATCACTTTAATCTAATAAGACATTTAACGAGGCCTTTATGACTTACATTAGTTGCTTCTCCTGTGAGCTATTCTTTAGCTACTGCAATTATTGTGTCAATAAATGTTAATGTTAACACCAAAAAAAGTCCATTTTGAAGAGAATGTTGGGCTTTTTTCCATAACATCTGCAATGTTAGTATAGATAAGTTTGAGTTAATGTCACAGTAGAAAGGATTATATTATTAATATTGTTGCTGTTGTTATTATTATTTCTATTTCTATTGCTGCTATTGCTGCTGCTGTTACTACTATTACTATTTTAAAATTCTCAGCATAACAAAGTCACCTACAAAATTGACAGGGAAATAACATCCAAAAAAGAAAATAAGAATGGCTGAGAATTCTTCAGGCATTCCCTACAATGGAGCAAGATACACTTTTTCAGAATGCTTCACCAGCCATCTGGACCTCTTTTACAGCGTTATGAAGTGCTCTGCTTCTCGGAATTTTATCTGTATTTTATGGAATGGCTAGAGGAACTCAGAACATTCAGTTCATCTCTTTTTTTTCACGGCATTTCCAAAATGTGTTCAATACATCTCAGATTACAAGGCTGGGGAAAAAGGATAACACACTTCAACAGTCTCCTGGCATCTGGGACCTGAGGTCCCAGTTAAGGCAAATACCAGTCAGTGTGGATAGCTTCTGTCCATGGGCTGGGATTCCTGATTGGGGAGTTCTTCTGAGTAGCAACAAATAAATGTGGAAATGGCTGCTTGAGGATGATTTAATGAAACAGAGTCATTTGACAGCATCTTTCTCCTGCCAATCTTTAATATTGCTGAGCAGGGAGCTCCCCTCCATACAGGAGTACGCCTGCCTCAGTCTTCATTTACTTTGCAATTCCTTTTCTGCTGGAATCCTTTGGCTGCTTAAACTTTCTCTCAGAACCACAGGACACTCAAAATCACCCTCCCACCTCCTGATTAGCTCCTGAATCCCACTCTCCATCTCCATTCCCTTACTCAACTTAAAAAGCTGTCTTCATTTAAAATAATCCCCTCAAAAGCCCTCTAACATTGTTCTGAAATGTGCTTTTATGCCAGGAACAGCACCATCTTAAACATCACTCCACTTAAACAATAAAAAAGAAAATATGGCTTTATCGTTCCTATTCTTACTTTTTGCTTTCAAATTGCCATTTTTCTTCTTTATTTTCTCTGTGGATTTGGTTTCTATCATATACCCATGTAACAAGGCATAGTCAGGACTGAAGAACCACTTATACCTGCAAAGAAGGAAATGGATTTAGCAAACAGCGTCAGCTCCATACGCCCAATACCCAGCAGTCTGGAGCCTCACCGCTGCTTTGCCACTGACTTACTGCGTTAGCTTAGTCAAGTCACCTAATCTCAGTTTCCCAGCTGTCCTTTGGAAAGCATTATTTAGCCCTAAAATACAAACTGCTGCAAAGGCACGATAATTTACAGGCTTTATTTTAGCATGTAGCTCTCTTAAAATCTTACAAAAATGCATGACGGCATGAACTCCAGTCATCATGGAGAATAAAGAGCTCTCCACCGTGGAAATGTTGAGTTTGGTTTCTGATCATCCTACTTGCGTGTTAGAAACACCATCACTTAACATTAAAAAAAAAAAGAAAAAAAAAAAGGAAGAGGGAAAAAAGCCCTAAGGGAAGAATCTCTGCTGGTTTAGGAGGTTTTATTTAAGTATATGTTCTCCTCTCCGCCCCCTCTCCCTCAAACCTCATCAGCGTGTCCTATATTTAAGACAGAAAATGTAATTTTAGTCAAACAATTTAAACTGGTCACATAGAACCTACAGCTATCAGTTTCATTGCAGCCCCTGGTGAACGGCACTTCAGCTCTATCAAATTCAACTCCAGCAACGAACACGGGTTCTCTCAAGGTTACTTTGTATCTGTAATGTAACCCAAATCCATCAATTACATAAACTCCTTTGGGTTAAAAAGACGTAATAAATTGTACTAGCTCTAAGAAGATGAGTTTGATGAACATGTCAGTATTACTAGCACTTATACGCTGTGAATATTCTGACACATCCTGATACTCAGAACACGCCGCTAAAGGCTCAAGCTTTAGCAATAAATGCACAGTAACTATGAGACCTTCCACTGGGTACTCCCAGACAAAGCAAATGTTTAATTCCCTCATTATCTTTGCTACTGTGCAGCTCAAGCAATAGCCCCATTCTCAAACTGCAATATGTGGGAAATAATGCATGCATGTACTGAGAAGACCATATTTTGATAGAACTCATTATTGCAAGACACAGATTAATTTAAATCCAGCATTTTTAGAATCTTGCAATGTATTCGAAGGGTTATGCTGCACCAATTTTTTCTTCTAAAGCAGTCCAGGCAACAGCCAAGGCCTTCAATATCATCCCCCCACGGCCTATTTAATAACAAGGCAGAATTCAGATAGGAGGGATATTCTGGAGGATGAGGGAATTCTAACAAGGGAATCGAAGTATTAGAGCAGCTTGGCCAGAATTCTGAAAGGCTGTTCAGGAGGGTGAGACCAAAAATCAAGTTCCTTTTTTGTGTTACTTTTTCCTAAGGGGAAAAAAGAAATCAGGTCTCGTCCTGCCCTACTGGCTCAGAGAGATACCAGATAAAGACCAGAGTGAAATCATTTAATAAGACAGAAACCTTCCCCAAAAGATCCTCTTCGCATGTTATTATTTAAACATTAATTTAGTCCAGTTTCGTAAGCTTCCTCACCCTTTGTTCCCCAAGAATTTCTGTACCCTTTCACCAACTGAAATTAAGTTGAGATGAGGGTCTCAAATATGTTAAATTCCCTGTAAATTTGGTAAAACGCAATAGCACAGAAGAGAGAAAGAAACTCTGAAGTGCCTCTACTGGCAGACAGGCTACAAAATTAGTTCATCCCTTTTAGATACAAAAAGGATATACACAATAGACTCACCCTGGGATACAAACCCATGGGAAGGCAAGCTTCAGAGTTTCCACTGCTTAAAAAAAGTGTGGGTTTTTTGCAAATTACTAAACTTATCATGCTTCTTTCAAGCGGCCCTAAATCTCTGCAGCAATACTGCTTCCAGAGACTGCTCAAGAAAGCGCAGACCCTTCTCACACCAGCGCTGCCTCAACGCAAACTGGTTTGGGGTCAGCATTCCAGTCCCAAAGTTCATGTACAGCCTGCCCATTTCCCCAGGGAGTCTGCTGTTTTGCTAACACAGGGAATCAAGCTCTCTCTCACCACAGAATCAAGGTTATTTCACTACAAGCAATACTCCCATACAACACTGATCAACTTTTAATTTCTAGCCCAAGCTGGTGCAGCTCCCAGCCTCCACCTGAATCCTTTTATTGTCCATATGCATTAAAAGTTCATCTATTTGCTCTTTATTAATTTCTCCTCACAAAACACAATATTTTTGTCAGCTGAAATAATGATCCCCTGAGTTACTTGGCCCCAGACCTGCAAACTGTTAACACAGGTTTGATTAAGGGATGGTCGTTCCAGTGGGCTCATTGGAGCTTTTGACATGGGTAAAGGCTTTTAGGGGGCAGGTTTTTAGGGGGACGTTTTGATTTGCAATTTATAGAGACACTGGAGGATTCTTATGCACGTTCATCTTTTTCATATTTGAGTCTCATCATTTCCCAGTGAGGTTCTTTGTCTCTGTTTCCTCTCCTTTAAATTCTTTGCACTACCTTCATCACTTGAATTCCCTTTCCTCACACAATTAATTCCCTTCGTTTGGACATTTCACTCCTTGCTAACATGGATTCTGCCTCCAAAGCTAAGGGTAGTTAAATAAAGATTGTATGGAGCAGATTTGTCCAGGAAACATTACTCTTTAGAGGGCAGGTGGAGGAGACATTTGTGCTTTAATATAATAGTAAATACACACAAGGCAGTGCTCCCGGCAGCACAGCTACACATAACACCAGATTGCTGGCAAATGACAGATAGACTTTATCCTGAATCCTCAGTGGGGAGCTCAAATCTGTATTTTTCAAACCCATCTGGACTATTCAGCACCCTTGGTGCACTGAGGCCAACACAGGAAAACTGTGAAAAATGTGGGTTTTCTTTTTCTGTCTCCCTGTCTTGTTTCTCCCTAAAAGTTCCAGCTCCCGATTAATTATAGATACCTGTTCCTCATAATGACAGATGAATTTTGTTTTTTCTTTCCCCCATTGGAAACAGTTTGGCTTAATTACTTCTGACATTTCAGTCAGCACACTCTGAGATCGCTCACAATTTTGCAGCATTTAAATAAATAAATGAACAAACAAATAAATAACTAAATAGCTTACCTCCCCAGCAGCTAACATAGTTTATTCAGCTTCATGGTAACACAGACCACAATGGGGAAAACATCATAAATAACCAGTTCAAGCAGCACTGGAAGAGCAGGCAGGCAGAATCTCTGCCGTATTTACTATAAGACATCTCTCACCCCAACCCACACAAACAGATTTTAAAGGAAGTACAATCATCCCCTCCTGTTGCTGTTCAGTAAGGACCAGAAATTTAGAGGGAGGAAAGGAGACTGAGGTAGGAAACCAAATTAATGGCTCAACTTTTTAAAAAAAGAAAAAAGAGAGAGAGATGTTCCCCTGACTGCTATCAGCCCAGGAGGGCTGCTGAGGCCAGTGTGATGAAAGGTCTACGGTAAGTGAAAGGGACAGTGGTGAATTTGTGGTGGTTTGAGCGGCCACGGGATTGTGGAAATCAGCAGTAAGAAATGTGGATAATGGCACAAGCAGTTGCCCGAGGGAGGCTCAGGGAAAAAGGATTAATGACCATCAAGACCTGCTCCCCTTCCACTCCTTCCCTGAAATGCCAAACCGCTGAGCCAGTTATCAATCACGAATGTGAAATACATTGGTGGATTGATTGGGTTTGATACAGTGGTCGCCAGCTACACTTCTGAACACTCTTTGAAAACAATTTTTACTGTGCAATGCTGGAGAAAGCCAACAAATAATAAACCTGTCAGAGTACTCACCAAGTGCTCGTAAATACTAAAGCTGCTGTAGTGCCTTGCAGCTGCAAATGGGAACCATTCCAAAGCCTGAAAAATTGTCAATACTTAATCGTTGCATCTGATATCAATTCTAATTTAAACTTCCACTCTCTCTTCCCCCCGTCTTATCTTCCCTCAGCAGAAAACGTACGAGTCTTAATAAAGAGCATGCTGATAGCATGCCTTTCCTTTTAGTGGGAAAGGCACAGGGGTTTTTTCAGCCAAGCTCTTTTTCTCGTGTAATTTATTCTGTTGTTCTCAGCCCTTTATTCTGAATGCCCATTTCAAGTTCAAAGTTGCATGTTTTTAAACAAGAGAATGAGGCTATATAATAACCAAAGACAACCTGGCCCACTATCGGGCCTTTACTCGGGCAAAACTGAGTCAGTGGGATTTTGCTTGACCAAAGGCAGGTTAGAAGCTCAGAGTCACATTATTTTATGTCACCTTTGCCGCAGAGAAAGTAGGAAGAAGTTTTCACTTCATAACAATGGGTTGCGCTCCCACTTCTGCAACAGACAAAGGACTACAAAAAATAGACCCTGATATCTTTAGAGACTTAACTCTGTACAGTAGATGTGCAGTTTTGCAGCATTTTTGGTCTTAGACTTTGTATACCAGACTTAGTGAAGCCCTGATCATTCAGTTTTAAAAACCACTCTTTAAAGAAATCCTCATCAAACACAGAAGCTGTGGAAAATACGCAGCTTTTTGCCACAGCTCATGGAAGTGTGTTCCATGGTTTGCAGATAGAGCTGTGCTCTTTCGCTTTCCCCTTCACCACATCAGTGGATCCCAACAAAATTGAGCCCAACGAAACAGGCGTTGCTACTATGGCACCTGAAATCTCACTCAAATAGTTTTTCTTTTTTTTTTTACCATAGATGGGTACCACCAATTAAACACCATTGATTAATCCCCCTTTATACAGACCAAAATGGCACATTCTGGACTTGAATAAAGATCATGTAATTTCAGATAGTACCTTTGTATTTTTATAGTACTTCCTTTTACAAATGACTCTTCACAATCTTTAAAAATCAGTTTATGATTCTGGAAAAAATGCCAGGTTTTGTGAAAATGTAGGGAATATATTGCTTAATAACACAAAGGCACTGTCTCATATGAAAGAGCCATCCAACCCAGTTTTCTGTCTCAGTGGCCAAGAGTTCACATGCATGTGCAGGGGAGGGGGATGAAGTAAACGCAGCACGATCCTCCTCCTCTTACATGCTCCTGTCCATCAGCAATGAGCTCCGGCATGCTTTCCTGTAAATCTGTTGTCTGTGTACAAGGCAGTGAGCAACTTCTCTAAACCTTTTACTGGATTTATGATATAATTTCCATAGAAATGGGAAATGCCACACACACACAAACCCCAAGGGATGTCAGACAGCTGCACCCTGAGCAAACATTATTTGTAATTCCTAGACAATCTTTTCTTAAGTTTATTCCCTCTTTCATGTTCTTGATTCTCTTGTTTGGATGATAGATTCGGGGTTCTCGCATGCTCTCACCCTTCCTCCCCATTTTTTCTTCCTTTTTTTTTTTAAGTATCGTTGCTCTGAAATATCTTGATCACTTTAGTTTGTGCAACACGTGGCCAGGAGAAAGTCAGTTTGCTGTGTATCAGGGATTTGGTTGGAAATGCCAAATATCTCTGCTCCAAAGGCATCACAAGCTCCTACAGTACCACAGTCTGAGTACACAAAGATGGAAAAATGGCCAGTGGTAAAAAATTGCTGTGTTAGTGTGTCAGAGCAGAATATCTTAGCTTGGGACATCTCTCCTTGACCTTGATGTTACTGCCAAACTTCTTGATTGGCAAAGTCTCTCTAATGTCCCCCAAGGTTCTCATATTCCATCTGTCTGCCGTCTACAGCTTCCTAAATCCACTCTCCTTCCTCTTGTCTTGGTTTCCATGATTTCTTAAAGATATGTTCAAAGCACAGCTGCTAAATTCAAGAAAACTGGCAAGAAAACGGAAAGGAACATCATTGGGAACCATTTTTCAAAATATGATTTGTCCATTGAAAATTTAAAGGTCAGATAGATCCCAACACTTCCAAGGGCATATCAGTGTGTTTAAAACTGTACATCTAAACAGAAGCAGCAGCGCTTGTAATGTGTAATTTTAGAAGTTAAGAAATAATCTGTATCTGGGACACTCCTTGGCTACACGCACTAAATCTGTAATTTGTAGGAATGGTTTTGCCGTTCCTGTTTCTTGTTTAGGTTTGAGGAAAGGAAGAGGGGAGAGCATTAAATGAAGACAATGGTTCCATACATTTTCTTTATATAAAGAGAATACAGACAAAATCAATGTCATTTAAAGATGGAGATAATCAAATTGAGACAGAGAGTTATTTCAAACAGATGATTATAGGGCTGATTAAAGCATAATCTGCAGTAAACAGAACTACAGAGAGGTGCCTAATAGTGCCTGTGTGAATGCATGCCCACACACACACACAAAGACATAAATGAACTTTCTAGCAAAGACAGAACTTCCTTGTTGTCAGAAGAAAATCCTGATGTTATTGTCTTGCCCAATTCCATCTGCACAGCTAATAGTGAAGATTCTTCAGTACTTTTCCATTACTCCAGACTTACTGAAAGATGTTAGTTGAATGTGCTTCCTTATATCTTGTGCCCGTGTTGTAAGTTTTCTTGTTAACAGGTTTTATGACCCTCTGAAAACCCTATGACCCCATGAAAAGAAAGTTCATAGAAAACCTTCTGCTTGTCTAAGCATTCCATGTATGTATGGTCTCCTAGTTTTGTAACCAGGAGACATGAATTAAGCAGTAAAAACGCTATTGTCTTATCGTCCTTCAGAAGCAAATTTGAAGATGGAATAATTTGTAAAATTAGTGCATATACTGTTCTGGAACCAGAGATATGTATTTACTGGAACAGGCTTCCTAGAGACTTGGTCGATACCTCACGCCTGTCAGTGTTTAAGAGGCATTTAGACAATGCCCTTAATAATATGTTTTAACTTTTGGTCAGCCTTGCAGTGGTCAGGCAGCTGGACTCGATGATTGCTGCAGGTCCCTTCCAACAGGAACTATTCCATTCTATACTTAAAACTTTACAAATTTCTTGCTGTATTCCTGGCTGTAAAGCTACTCAAACTTCTCTGATGCCTTTTTTGTTCCACCTTGGCTGGAAATTTCAAGTGTTGAAAAAGGGCTGACAACGAGGGACCGTAAATCTGGATGACCCTCCCTTGAAATGGAGGCACTTTTGGTCATTGAGGAACTACTGATTACAGTAAGGAGCGTGCCAAAAACTAGCACCTGGAAGCTTAAGGGGGAAACTATGAGGACTTGAGGCTGACCAGGAGTTCTTCAGCAAAAAGGTACTGGAAGTATCTCCAATAAACAAAATGTGTCTGAAAGCCTGAAATCTGGTTTTCCAAATATCAGAAGGCAAATGATAAACCTCTGAAAGCTGTTATTATTTTAAATATACAACTTGCAGCGGGCATCTGGAGAGACGCTGTATGTATTTGGATTTTTATACTTGTCAATATTTTTCTAGTGCAATTAATTCAAAACTAACTTGCTAAAATTATCTTCCTTTCCAATCAGACCACATCCCTTTGGTCTTTAATTTCTTCTGTCTTCTGTTACGTGAAATTGAAACTTTTAAAGTTAAATTTAAAATTCTTAGCTTTGCCAACATGCACAAGAAAATCTGCAGATTTTCATTTTCCATTTTTCATGGATTACCATCTTGTCTGCTAAACATTGAGTACTTAAGTGGTGGAGCAAGACACAGTAAGTCAATCTTTCAACATTTTCCCCATTCAGGTCTTTTCTTAAGAAATATTTCTTCAATGCTCCAAAGAAAAGCCTTAATCATTACAATAGGAGTGGAAGTAAGAAAGAAAATGTTCTCAGTTAACATCATTTCTGGCAATTCACTGTATAGAGCCGCCTTTGAATCTGTGTGAAGATTTCTACCTACTGCACATTCTCTATGCTTAATGATTAAACTATAAATAAATAATAGCTAATTTACCATCAGGGGAGTACAGCTCAAACCAGGTACGGTACATCAAAGAGCTTTATCCAATATAGACAAGTACACAGAGACAACCACAAAACTCAAACTCATAACAATGCATACTTTGAAAACATAATTACATTTCTACGACTAGAAGATATAAATTTGATAGTATGCATTTATTATAAATTACCAATTAATAATAGATTACCATGCAGCAAATTAAAGTGTGTAACTCATTAGCTGGAGTATACTGCTGTGCCTCAACAGACTGCTGATGTTCTGCCATTTCAGTTAATATTTTCAACATACTTGAGAATAACAACTTGATACTCATTCCATTTCACTTCACTGAGTACAGTGCAGGTACATGCATTTGTTTTGCCATATAAGCTTCCTAGGGAAAAAAAAAATAATAAAGAGGTTTCTAATGAATGGATATGCCATCATATAATATTAAAATATATTTGTATAAAATATTTTTTTTCACCTTTGCCTGGACAGCTGGTTATAGCATACGGTGAAAAACTGCTAAGTAGTTATAATACATCACAACCACTGCTCAGTATTTGTGCTGGGAAATTGCAAGGCAGTAAATGCAAACAGGTACATTTTTGTAGACTGCAGCATAATTTACCTCACAGGAGGGAGCTTGCATGACCATGAACTTAGTGAATCCCCCGAACATACTTTTCTAAAAGAGGAAGATGAAGAGAGCGCTATGGAAAGGTCAGGTACTTCTGTGCAGGTGGCATTGCCCCAGCCATCAATCTCGAGATTTATCATTCTGCCTCCTTATCTCACAGAAGGTTTCTTTGCACCGTTTCCTGTTCTTTCTTCTACATCTTTTTGCCTTGGAGACCCGGGAATTCACACAGGGCCTGGCACCACTGACATAACAAATCACTGCCATACATCTTGGATGACCGCATTAGGACCTCCAAAAGTCTCACACAACTGAACGAGCTTAAGAAACCCTCACAAGTCACTTGCCTCATTCTAGCCTATGGCAAATACAAAATAATTCACTTTGTTTAGCCTATATGAAAGGAAGTATCTTACCAACAGATTAACTCTGGATATGTAGCGCAGATCAAATACTAGGCATTTCCTGTTGTCCACAGTCCCACACAATAGCGTCACAACCATCAGCTAAATCGTGCCACAATAAAAAATTCACACAGAAACACGATTCTCTACACTTCACTCTTCAATAAAACGTACCTTAATGAGATACACTTTTTACACAATTACAGAATTATAGAAGTACCATGATGAAACTTTGTTTCACACAGATAAAACGTTATTTCTATGGAACTACTTATAAGCCTCCAATACTTTAACACTCACTGACAATAAAAAGAGAGTCCTTTGTGGGTGGTACTTTCAGAAATATCTAAACAATGCCATAAGAACATCTTGTAAGTTTTAAAAGTTTTTTGCCATATCCAAATCCTTCATAACTCAGGTTGTAGTACATATTGCACTGATCCAAAAATCTTTCTATTCTTCATTTCCAAGTGCTTAAAAAGACAGAGAAATTTGAATTCCTACTACCATACCATAACTTTAATGCATCAAAGAAGATGAAAATAAAGCAAATTTTCTTCATGTCATAGAGGAAATGCTAAAACTCCATTTTAGCCAAGAGAAATGTTCATTGCTTTGCCATTTTCATAATGTCTTTCATTTGCTTCACATAACTATGAACTATAATACTGCAGAGGATCCATTATAGAAAAAGCAATAGCCAATTGAACAGATGGGAAGAAAAAATGTAACCACAAAGGGAGGGAGTCTAAGCTGTTTGTTCTGCTGCCGTTATGAGCTAATAAACTAGACCTTTATCTGAAATAAGATCCCCAGATTACCAATAACCTGCAAGATAGGAATATGGCGCTACAGATTCACTCTACGCGTTCCCTCTGGCACTGTTTATTTCTCCTATTTTTATTCATCTTTGTCATGTGCTTAGATTGTAGGCCTCCCGGATTATTTTTTTAACGTGCACATTGTAGGTCCTTTTAAGCACCCCCTCACGTAAACACCACCATTCACACCTGAGCCCTTGCTCTTAGACAGTTGCATACACAGAAGAAGGGGCAGCCAGCACAAAGAGCTGCCAAACCCATCTTTTTTTAACAATTATGGAGCAGCCAAAGGTTTATGGCTGGGAAAAAAAAAAAGCACTCCAAGCCAGTACTATCCTGAGGCTACAAAAAAAGGGAATCTTTGCGAGGCCCCCCATGGAATTCAAGTGATCACTTGATTTTCTGCGATGAAAAAACAAACTCTGCTGCACCAGAAGGAAGCATGCCAGGAAGCATGAGAAACTCTAACCTGGGAATTACCCTGGAGGCTTTGCCAAGAACAGTCTCACATTTTCAGGTTGCCACTTCTATCCACAAGCAGTTCCTGAGCATGGAATAACCTGATCCAGAGTAATAGTTCTATTTCAATCTGCTTTTCTTTGTTTTATCACAATCTGAGCATTACGTAGTACAGAATTCCCCATACAGTTGTGTAACAGCAAATCTTCTACAATACTACAGATCATTCTTACATTGCTCTTGGGGAAAATGGATTTTTAAATGGGGGAAATAAGAAAATGTTTGTCCTTAAACTTGCTCCTTGATGATCACCTTCTTGTGTTAAAATAGGTTACCTCTTTGCCAAACTTGGCACGCGAATGTTGTAAAATGGCTGCCAGAATGCTTTGTTAAGCATACATAAATACTGCACTCACAGAAACTGTATAGAAGTTTGCACATTTTAATAAAAATGGATAATGCTTCTGTAATTTCTCATCCCTCTGACAAGGATTGTCATGAGGAAAGGGTAAAACTGTGCCATGCTTCCTTGTTACAGTAAGAGTTCAAACATTGTGTCCTTCCATTTAAAGAGCTGCTCTGTTCCGATCTTCCCACCGTTCTGTAATTAGAAAAGCTAGCCATTTTTCTTCTACCCTATTTGCAGTTTCACTGATTTATAGGAAAGCAGTAGAGCTGCTTATGACACACAAAATATAGGGCAGGTCAAAACTGTGGATTATATAGTAATGTTCCATATAGAACATGTGGATTACTAAAATCTTATTCCATAAAGTACAAGAAATGGAAGTATTGCTTGTAAATAAGAGTGAAGCACAACTGCAATTTCAGTTTCAGACAGATTCTAATTTCATTTTTGAGCTATGATTATTATTTGTGCTGCACTGATGTAAGGACCTTCTTCCATTCACTGGAGTCATCTTCTCTGAAGCTGCACGGCACGTCTGTCAAAAATGATGGTGCTAACATGAAGGCAACAGGCTCCTGATCTCCAAAACAATTTCAGACATGCAGGGCATCCTGAAGGGAATAAGAGGGAGGAAAATAAATACTGTATGGGTTAAGATAAAAAAACAGAAGGTGGGAAAGGCGCAGAAGGGATGAAGTAAATAATGGTAGAATATGATCTTTCTGTGGGTGATTTCTTGGCTAGAAATGGACACCCCGTGAACACTCCAAGTACGGAAGGCCTGTATATAGATATGAAAGACCTTTATTATTAGTTATACACACCTTGTGTGTCTTTTCAGAGCCTAGCTAGAGAGTCGTGCTGTCGCACGGAGCTGATTGCTTAACCACAACATTCTCTTGGACTAATTTGCAGCTCTGCCTGGCCTTGATGCTCTCACGGCTTTCTGCTGACCAAAACAGCGATGCTTTAATTAACCAAGGTCGTCTCTGGCTGTTTTCCCCAGCTGGGCATGAGGCACCTGCTGGATTTACTCTCCCCCAGCCCAGCTCCACTGTTCCCACAGTTAGATAGTAGCAGTATCATATGATTAGGCAGTAGCTGCTTCTGTTTTTGGAATGTTCAAAAAGACACAAAGAGCATAGTATTTTAGTCAATAATAAACAGGCTTGGGGCAGGTGTGGGGTGTGTGAACATAATGTTTATCCAATGATTTATTGCATGTATAACTCGTAAGACCAATCAGAAATTTGTTGGCACGTGATACGGAACTATGATGCTTATAAAAGCTGAACTATCCGGACAATAAATTGGCATTAACCTGATCACATTGGTCTGCATGTTACTGTCCGAGCCTTCCGCGTCAACATCTTTCCACCATTTCTGCTTAAATAAGAAATACGTATCTGGCAGAAAATTTCAAAAATTAGGATACTATAATAGACACTGCCAGATTATGCATCCTGACAAAGAGGAACTCAGGCAAAAATGCCAGGAGGCCTGCATGGATGAACAAGCAGCTCCTGGACAATCTTGAACAGAAAAAGGAAGTCTACAGAGGGTGGGAGCAAGGACAGGTAGCCTGGGAGGAGTACAGAGAAATTGTCCAAGCAGCCAGGGATCAAGTTAGAAAAGCTAAAGCCCAGACAGAGTTAAATCTGGCCAGGGGCATCAGGGGCAACAAGAAAGACTTCTATAGGTATGTCAGAGACAAAAGGAAGACTAGGGAAAATGTGGGCCCACTCAGGAAGGAAACCGAAGATACGGTCACCCAGGACATGGAGAAGGCTGAGGTAATCAATGACTTTTTTGCCTCAGTGTTCACTGGTAAAGGCTCTGACCACAGCGCCCAAGTTGCAGAAGGCAAAGGCAGGGACTGGGAGAACGAGGTACCGCCCGCTGTAGGAGAAGACCAGGTTTGAGACCAGCTGAGAAACTGAAGGTGCACAAGCCCATGGGACCTGATGAGATTCATCCACAGGTCCTGAGGGAACTGGTGGATGAAGTTGCCATGCCACTATCCATCGTATTTGGAAAGTCGTGGCATTCTGGTGAAGTTCCCACTGACTGGCAAAAGGAAAACATAACCCCCATTTTCAAAAAGGGTAAAAAAGAAGACCTGGGCAACTGCAGACCGGTCAGTCTCACCTCTGTGCCTAGCAAAATTATGGACCAGATCCTCCTGGAAGCTCCTCCAAGGCATGTGGAAAATAATGAAGTGATTGGTGGCAGCCAACATGGCTTTACCAAGGGCAAATCTTGCCTTACAAATTTGGTGGCCTTCTAAAATGGCATTACAGCAATGGTGGATAAGGGGAGAGCAACATACGTCATCTACCTGGACTTGTGCAAGACATTTGACACTGTCCTGCATGACATCCTTGTCTCTAAATTGGAGAGACATGGATTTGATGGATGGACCACTCAGTGGATAAGGAATTGGCTGGATGGCCACACTCAAAGAGTTGCAGTCAATGGCACAATGTCCAAGTGGCAAGCAGTGATGAGTGGCATTTCTCAGGAGTTGGTACTGGGACCAGTACTATTTAACATCTTTGTCAGCTACATGGATGTTGGGACTGAGTGCACCCTCAGCAAGTTTGCTGAGGACACCAAGCTGTGTGGAGTGGTCAACACGCTGAAGGGAAGGGATGCCATCCAGAGGGACCTGGACAGGCTTGAGCGGTGGGCCCATGTCAACCTCATGAAGTTAAACAAGGTCAAGTTGCAAGGTCCTGCATGTGGGTCGGGGCAATCCCATGCACAAATACAGGCTGGATGGAGAATGGATGGAGAGGAGCCCTGAGGAGAGGGACTTGGGGGTGTTGGTTGATGAGAAGTTCAACATGAGCCGGCAATGTGCGCTCACAGCCCAGAAAGCCAACTGCATCCTGGGCTGCACCAAAAGCAGCGTGGCCAGCAGGTCGAGGAACGCCCCTCTACTCTGCTCTTATGAGACCCCACCTGCAGTACCGTGTCCAGCTCTAGGGCCCCCGACATAAGAAAGACATGGACCTGTTGGAGCAAGTCCAGAGGAGGCCACGAAGATGATGTGAGGGCTGGAGCCCCTCTGCTGTGAGGACAGGCTGGTAGAGTTGGGGGTGTTCAGCCTGGAGAAGAAAAGACTCCAGGGAGACCTTAGAGCAGCCTTTCAGTATCTGAAGGGGGCCTAGAAAAAATCTGGAGAGGAACTTTTTACAAGAGCATGTAAAAGGATGAAGGATAATGGCTTCAAGAAGAGGGGAGATTTAGATTAGATCTCAGGAAGAAATCCTTCAGTCTGAGGGTAGTGAGGCACTGGAACAGGTTGCCCAGGGAAGTTGTGGCTGCCCCATCCCTGGAGGTGTTCAAGGCCCGGTTGGATGAGGCTTGGAGCAACCTGATCTAGTGGGAGGTGTCCCTGCCCATGGCAGCAGGGTAGGAACTAGGTCCCTTCCAACCCAAACCATTCTACGAGTCTATGACTAACAATGTTAGTTTTCTGGTCATGGGCACCATTTGCCACTGACAAAAATAAGATGAGGATCCTCTAGGAATTCTAAGGTGACTAAAATGCCAAGAATTAGCAATAGACCTTGCTGAAATCAGACTGGGCAGTAAAGAAATTATATGCTTAATTTTTGTAGTTTTATAAAAAGAATTCTGTAAATAAGGACTGGTTCCCCTGTGAATGCTGCTTAAGTGTTTTATCTGTAAAGTAAAAATGACTTATTCATAGATATCGAGAGCTGATGATATGGAAGTGCTATGCTGCCTGAATAAAATGGTAAACTTACATCTTTAAGAATACCACTTTGTTTCTATTACTATGTGGATGCTCTGTATAAACATTAGTTAGCTTTATTTGTCTGCTTAAGCATGTATTTATTCTTTATGCAATGCACTTCTGCAAACCACTACTTCTTCCTCATATAACTCCCACCTGAAACATTAGATTTTCTCAATCTTATAATCATTTTCTAAGGTTGAAGCTATCTCTTTAAGGCTAGAAAGAAAAGGAATAGTTTTCCATATTTTTTCTAAGATTGAAACATGGTTTGTAGTATGGGCCAAACACTGGTTCTGTGTAAATGAACTTTAGAAAGGTTCAGAACTATAGTTTAGTCCATCTAGGCATCCCACTGTTCATCCAAACATACAAAAACAGTGAGGTTACAAAATTGAGCTGGAAATGTCACAAGCCTTTTGAGAATTATTTCATATTCTTCCTCCTATTTGATTTGAAATAAAAGTGCTCTCAACATTTTTAAGCATCTGTGAACATTGTCTTGATTACAGACATAGAATACAAGCTCTGTAAGACTGAAAAATAATGGGATATGATGAAGGGACAATTAGTTGAAGTCTTTCAAATACTTTTGAAAAAGGATAATAGTTCACGTTACTACTTCTTTTGTCCAAATATATTCTCGCAAATCACTACCATTTTACTTCATTTGTCTTGGGACTATTACATAACATGCTCAAGAGAATTTCTACATTAATAGCTACTAATTTACTCGGAAGCCTTCAATTCACATGAACAAACTAATAGTAATAATAAAGCAGCCAAAAGTACCTAGTTTCTTGTTGGTGGAAATTAATGCTGCTCTTTCGGATGAGTAAGAGAGACCAGGAAATTACATATGTTTTCTGATCCAGTACGGACAAGCACTTAGTTTCAGCAGTTTCCCAAGAGGTCCTTGAGTTTTAATGTGATAGGCATTAACAGAATATGCCGAAACTCTCATCTTCTGTCACATTGTCTGCTCCTCCAATACATCAGAGGCAAGGACACATCCAGTTGGTAGACTGCTTTGTCAGAGATGGACAGGTTAAGTCAAAGCAGAAGAAAATTAAGTGCGGGTCTTGTAAAAAAAAAAAAAAAAGTAGTTCACAAGACATGCCTGATGTACAGTTCATACAGCCCAGCTCTTTTCTTCTTGGTATTTTTTATTTTGGCAAAGTTTTAATGCCAGACACAACTGAAATATCTCAGCTTTCACTTCAGCTGACACAGTTGGCTAGGTTGAGCAAGTTCATAATTGGTAACTCCAAACACAACATTTCCAACAAAAAATTTTTGACAACGATCAGGATTTGCTCTGTTAGAAAAGTCTGACCATTTCTAAACTTCCCTACTTGTTCCTCCAGTACCACATAGCAATAGCTATCCTGTAACTCCCCTACATTCTACTGGTTCTTTATACATTTGTTTCTGACTAAGCAAGATCGTTTTCAGGCCTGAAGAAACATGAAGGATGTGTCAAAACCACACAAGACAACACAATGCTGAGAGATCCATGCAAACAGCAGTTGAGTTCATGCCAGAATGGCCAGATGTACCTGCTTATTAGCCGAGGCAAAGCGTTACCTTGACATACCCATTCACCTTTGGGATCTGAACCGGTACCTCCTCTAAGCAGAGCACGGAGACAGGCATAGGTACCAGTGTAAAATGGCACAGACCACCAGCAGCTCTGGAATTCATCTCGCCTGATGCGCACATGCCCACAGGTTCCACAAATATTATGGCCTAAGGAAACAAAAAAAGAAACCCAAAGGATGAATGCCTATTTGTTGCTTTATTGTTCAAACTAGTTCTCAAGAAAATAAGTTTTGCCCCACTCTTTGATGAGTCTGGTATGCCAGTTATCTTAGATCCATTCTATACAAAAGGAGAGCAACTAAGGTTAACTATTAAGTACAAACAGTTACAGATCCAGCTTGGTCTGAATAAACACAGTGTAAGAGGGACAACACTAGTCTAAACAGACATTACTACAAGTTATCATCGCCTACAGCATTTCTTTTCTTGACAATCACAAAGACATACATCTTACTATTTACATAAGAACCGATCTAACTTGGATCACGGGAAGATGGGAATTAGAAATCATCTCTTTCGACTCTCAAATCAGTTCTCTTCTCCTACAAATCTACAAACTTACCGATTCCCCTGAATGTTGTTTTCTCCTCACGTTTTCATAAGGCCCTGCTGGGTGAGCAATACTGCCTGTGCCTGAGAGTTTTAAAAATTGCTTTGTTCTCTTCGCCTGCCGAACTCTTCACACGCCTCCGCTCAGATGATCTCATTCACGGATTTTTATTTTTCCTCCTGCAAGAGGAGACCCAGTGACTAACTTTCCCTCAAATTCCTCTGTGAAGAGGTGCCTAAGCAGCCTCTAGCTTTCCTCAAACACCGCTCAGTGAACCAACAGCTCCCCCATTTTTATTTGCCTATTTTATCCTTACCCTGCTAATCTCATGATCAGACATATGCCTGAAGAATGTAATCTCTCCTTGGGCTTCTTGTTAAAGGGTGATAACCTGCAATGGCCAGGCTGGACTGAAGTGTCAGTAAGTACCTTGCACAACTAGATGTCTGTGTATTTCACCAGAGCTCTTGGAACTGGGCTCCAAATAATAGAAGTCTTTCTTTACATCAGGCTTTTACTGCTTCCTACCAGAGGCTAACCAGAATCACAAGACTAGCCTCACGTGTTATTTCAGGATTTCTGAAATCCACAGAAGAATTACAGAACAGCAATAACAATGACTCAGTTTGTAAGAAAAACAAAAAAAAGAGGTTTTTTTCACAAACCACAAAAAGCTTTTGATTGAAGTGCAGCAAGCAACGCTGACAACTCGGTTCGGTTCCTGATTTAGCTTAAACAGTCCTCTATCTTTAGTCTTGGTAAAAAAAAAAAAAAAAAAATTGCTAATACTAACAGATACTTTTGTTACTCAGCCCAACAGGAAGGCTACAAATTCCAGGAACGGAATGAAGTCTGACTTACTGGAAACCTATAATATAACCCCTTAATATCCATGCTTTGTAACACGTTCATCATTGTGGCCTTCGAGGTTCCAACACACTCTGATTAAAGTGAACACAGAAAGAAACACGTACGTTTCTCACATCATTCCCCAAACAGCTTTTTATTTATGTTATTCTGTTTTGAGAATGCCGCTTTGGGAAAGCCAAGGGGAAGAAAAAGGTTTGATTTTTCACTGTAAAGGCAATGAGGTTTGTACTCACAGACCTCACTGGAAGTCGACTGAACGAGAAACAACTTGTAAGAGAGAAGGCCCTCTATCCTGTGTTTACCAATATGATTTTAGACTTTATTTGATTTCTTGATAATGCTACCTGTTGTACATGACCTTCAAGATCAAAGAACTTGGAGCACAAAGATAAAACTTAGAGAACTTGGAGCATAAGGATCAAAAGGACCTTGTTGCTCTTCCAGAAGAGTAACAGAATATGGTACTGGCACTCAGTATCTGCAATAGCAGAAGACTTAGATATCTAATTGTTTTTTTAAGCACCAGAATTTTTACTCAATATAATATATCAATGATTATTTGCAAAAGCCTTGCTGAGATTATCAGAATATTGTGGAAAAAACTGCTGCTGCTGTCTCTGCTGTACTTCTTCAGTAACTGCGCAGACCTTCCCAAGCAAGCAGCTTGTTACTTGATTGCATCATTACATTTGTAAAAGGAAGAATTAAAGCAGAAACAAATCTAAACCATCAGCTTTTGCCTTTTTTCTGCTCCGTAACCTAAACAATCATCCTGTGTTTTCACATTCTAAGACAGGAACACCGCCACCAACCCTGAGTTTCTCAAAAAGTCTGAAAACAGCTTTGTACTGTGTGGTGAAATAGTTTTGTTTGTGATTCAGAGATTGACAGAGGCCAAATAATGTTCCTGTTTAATTGAATGTCCTTTAGCTAAACTATTGTCTTTGCTTTCTGCTCTGCTTCACACAAGTATAAATGACAAGCAACTACAGAAGGGCTACATCAGTATGAAGTTTGTGCTTGCAATAAGTTTTATAGAATAATTCTGTACATACTTACAGTACAAAAGGATGTTACCACAAACGTCTCCCTATCTGCTCTATCCGCTCTATCTGTTGGTGTTTATGTCAGGAAAGATGAGTCCTGGAACAACAATAACCTTACTTAGGAAGAAAAAAGAGAGAGATGAAGTCGAGTAGGCAAAATACACATACAGTATTCACAGGAGGTTGCTGGTGTAAGACAACCACACACGTATATTTATGGTTTCTTAACTAGCAAAATAGAGGGAATGTGAACACATCTCACAAATAATACTTATTTCTGCTCTTAAACAACTGATAATTCAGTCATGCAAACCTTGGAAAAGTATTCTAAGTATTTTTAAATTGTTCATGCTGTTGCTTACAAAGTACTCAGGTAAAAGGTTTTCTTTCAGGGCTACACAAATGACTTTGTCTTTCTTTTCCATCTCTTCATCCTCTTCTCCTCAGTACAGCAGTCAAAAAAAGCAATGAAAACTCTTAATCTGTTCATTGAACTGAATGAACACTCTTAACACTCTATCATATCTGAAACCCCTTGTACCACTTCTTTTAGAAGCTCTTCCAAATTTACTTGCCATAAACTCTCATAGCTCTGCACTATATATACATCTCTCAGGTTGCATTTTTAACACATTGGCAGATGGGAAAAAGCATGCTGCAACTCTCTTCAAATGCAGTTTTTCCTTTTTCTGAGGAGGCCTTCAAGGTTGGGAAAAATGGTGTTCAAAACAGAACATCCACAGTTGAGACTAATGGCATCTATAGATGTTTAGCATCTGAAACGAAGTTATTTTAGTGTGGAAAAAAATCAGAAGAGATGGATTTCTGATTCTTGAAAATAAGCTATAGATCAGCAACCTTACATGGGACTATCCTCTATTAGTCATCTGTGTCTACTTGGGTGTGCTCAAAGTATACTTAGCCTTTGCTTTCATAAAAACTCGAAGATTAAATATGTTATTCTGCTGTTTTAGCCAGAAAGCAGGCTAAATAATCTCTTTTAGGGAGTCAGCCATTCCATGTGTAAGTTTAAAAGCCTCCCTGCAGGTAAGAAAATTGCGTCATTCTACAGTAGGGCAGAGAGAAACACAGTATTACATACAGTGTCAGCCTTTTAAAGTCATCACAGTACCATAAACGCTGCCAAGAGACAACTGGCAGTAGCTGGAGGCACTTTCCATAAAGAAAGCTGAGATAAGCCGTGTCTCGCAGGAGTATCTGGGGGAAGCTTGGATAACCCTGTAGTCACAGAAACAACAGGTGTTTTCTTCAAAAATACACTTCCTGTACACAAGGCATGTTTGGTGTTCAGAGATTCTTGTGTTCTGGAGATAACAAACTTTTTATATTGCAATAGCAAGTTTTTTGGTTGTAAGTAATTGAAGAATCTGGCACTTTTTGGTTTGTTGCACTTGACTTATTTCTGCTCTTGAAGGAAAAAACAGAAAGAAATAAGATTTGGAGAAGAGATATGAATTCTCACCTAGTTTTGATGGATTATATATACACTCATTATGGTGTTTAAAGCGTTGTTTTGATGCTGGCACTTGCTAGTAAAGGTTGAGGGTGTCTTCCTCCAATACTTTAGTTATTCATTTTAATTCGGATTTTTTACAGGAAATACATAAAATCTTCATAGAATCATAGAATAGTTTGGTTTGGAGGGGACTTGTCATTAAAGGTTAGGGGGTCTTTCTCCAATATTTCAGCTATTTATTTAAATCAGGTTATTTTACAGGAATTACATACAATCTTCATAGGATCATACAATACCTTGGGTTGGAAGGGACCTTAAGACGTCATCTAGTCCAACCCCTCTGCAATAAGCAGGGACATCTTCAACTAGATCATGTTGCTCAGAGCCTCGTTTAACTCCATTTAACTTATTAAGTTGAAAAAAAGCAAACAGCACTGACGTGAGCAAGGAAACACCTGCTGATTTTCCCAGAAGCTCTTCATTTCATATACTGTGTGCCCCATTCTGGTTTGCTCACCCACCAATATGACATTTCAATATTATCTTACGAATATTACAACACTTTTGATTATACAAAAGCATTAATAAATGCTTAAGTTAATCTTTCATGCGCAAGCCCTGTGAGTCCACTGCTGTTAGAGCACTGAAATCCATGGTTCTTAACTCATAGAACCTCCTTATGAGATTGTAAAAAAGAAAATCTCCCGAAAGTGAATGCAAACTGCTTACGTTCAGGAATTTGTTACAGAATTCTTTGCAGATAAAAAAGAAACAGGCCCCCTACTTTGAGATACTGTTCTGCTTCTTTGTCACACGAGGCATTCAGGAATGTTAAAATATGTTGACTGTAGGTGTGCAGTTAAGGAGCACAAGCTAAAGCGCATTACATCCTTCTCTCAGGGCGCTCATAGAGAAATAAAGTGGCCTTGATTCTCTACAGTTCAATCCTTCTTAGTTTAAGCCTTGGCAATTTCAGGCTACTTTACTTCTCAAAGAAAGAACCCACACTGGGGTTTAACGTACTTGGGTTCTGACATAACCATGACTTTGAAATCTCTGGCTGAAATACCTTACATAAGAGGTAATTAATTATTATGCCATTACTCACTTATTCAGACCATTAAAACGTCTAAGGCAACAGGAGCATTCAAGAGAAATTTTAAAGGACAGCAGCTTTTTGCAATGTGTTACAATGTTCAATAGAACTGACTTTTGACCTACACGAAAGACTTAAACTTTTTCTGCCAAAATTTTTTGGCAGCCTGTCCAGACTCACTCATACAACAAGTACAGTGTGCTTTCACATCTATTCATTAAGTCCTACTGTGAGACTGCAGTGTGTGAGGAAGCAAGAACAGACATTTTTAACCATTTTACTCACTGCAGCCAATTGTGGAAATAACCTGAAAATGATTTTTTTCTAGTATTACAGTTCTCATCTTGAGTGAAGCTCATTGGTGAGGACTGAGCACATCAGCCGACAAAGCAGCTGTGTCAGTTAACTGATTATTAGCATTTCAGCAGGTCTGAACAACACCAGTAAATCAGAAAAATTAGCAAGATCTAAAAGGCGTTTTGTATCGTTCTGTTACAAAACCAATCACTCCAAGGACTGTTGGTTCTTGGAGAAAAAAATCTGTAGTTTTCAAACTTGATGCAGAAAAAGCAAGGTATCAGAAGGCAGCCGCTCAAATGAAATAACGTTCTCACACTTACTTCTTTTTAAAAATTAGTTTTTTTCTTTTGGGTGGTTGACTCGTTCAGAGTTGGGGACTACTGGCATTTGTGAAAAGCCAATTAGGTTTTACAAAACAGACATAGGGAAATTCTGCTCAACCAATAAAAGACTGCCCTTGAAGCAGTTCCAAAGAAACAACTTTGGTCAAGAAACATACCCCTATTTTCTTCTGAAAAAGAAGCCCATTACTTAGTTATATAGTGATGTGGACCATGATATATGGTAATACGAACATACGAATACACAGCTCAGTTGCTGCTTGATGCTATCCAAAAAGTTAAAAAAGGGATCACTCCTGGAGATTGTTTTGTGGCCATACAAAATGATGCAGCCTTTTCATAACCTTCCTCTTGGGCAACTAGTAGCAAAACCACAATTTTGACTGGCTGTACGAGCTTTTGGAAGATTCACTAATGACAAAGACTGAAAGTTACCATCATCCGTTCGCCCCATTTAGATCAGCCTCTTTTACATTAGGTAACTCCCTCTCAGTAATTTTTAATTATTTTTATCTGCAACATAGCCACTGTGGAAAAAAATAACCTTATCATATAAAACAGCTTTCAGAAATGTCCTTAAAACTAACCGTTGTTTTAAAGAACTATGATTCTTTACATTATAGGTAAATGGACGCAAAGAAGGTTAGAATATTTACCCAATGTCTTTCCATTTAGTTGCTGATTTAGAAATAGCAATCTATTGAAATCTTTGTTCAACAGCAGTACAATTCCTTCCAAGTGTAATTCACTTGTTTTAAAGATGTGTCATCACATTTACTCTATCAACTTTTTCTTTTCAAGCACAGAGCTAAGCAAACCAAAAAAAGCTTTGGTCCGAGTCAGAAAGGAGGACTCCAGTCGGACAAGGTAATACTGGTAGCTTGAAGACACATGGGCAGAAAAGCACAGCATGCTTTGTTCCACAGCTGGCATTGACCAGAGCTCACCTCCAAGTGCTTCACAGCATCTGTGACCACATCGAGGTTTATCTACACTGCCACCCTGTCTCAGCCTGATGCATGTCCCAGGCTTTTGTGAGCTCATAGGTACTTTTATAAATCCATTACTCCTGCCTCTCTTGATAGAACTGTATGGTAAATAGGACGTAACCATGGTCTTTTGGAGCCTTAATACATAGGGGTTAGAATAAGCTGACAAAGCAACAGACTATAAAAACTAGAACACTGAATTTTCAAGACAGAATCTAAGGGAATATGAGACATTTGGAGAAATTTGTGTAATATCAGGATAGATTTGTTAAATCTTACATATACTTCAGCCCAGAAAACAGGTTAGAAACCATTCCAAGCTTCAGATTTATTACCACGCTTAACACAATTAATAACGAAGCAAGGAGGAAGCAGAGAACTATTCCATTAGAAATACTAAATGTCCAAGTCTGGTTACTATTTGTAAATAAAAAAATAACATACTACATGTTAGAGCCTGTATGCTGTAGAGTAAGGGTTACAGTCACAGTTCCCAAGCGTGGATTGGCACCAGCCTCCGGCATTGTCTCAAGCTGGGATCCAAGGCAGAGCTCACACAGCTGCGATGTATCAACCGGTGGCAATCTGGAACTCAAACTAGAAGGATCTGCCCACTGAGGGATGTTTTCCTCATGACAATAACATCACTGTAGGAGATGAGAGAGCACGTCTAGGAGCCAACTGTGTGCCTTGCCAGGCAGTGGCAGCACTCTATACAGTAAGGTGGATGAAATCCGATGAAATATTCCTTTTATAAAGCTCAGATAAAAAACCTCAAATCAAACAACCCCGGAACGCTGCAAATGAAACACTGTCTGGGGTGGTGGCATCACTGACAAGTGTAATCCTGGATGAGCCAGAGACTTATGAAAATTCAGAAGTATTGAACAGGGAGAGGAAAGTACCCATAAACCAAAAAAACAGCTCCAGCCAGCACATGTAAGTATTGATTGCTCTGTCTCTTTCATGGCATGCAAACTCTCAATTTTTCACTGAAATTACCTTCCTGGAAGTGTTACTTGAAAACCCCCAATACCAAATGCCCCCTGCCTATCTGATATGCAATATTGTACCATCAACACCAATAGGGTGGGAGATGCTTATTAAAATCAGCAGGGAATAACAAGGTTTCTTCTGATTTCACCAGAGGGTAAACCAGGTTCATTTAATGGGTGTAAATGAGATTAGTAGACCAGCTGCACATACTTCAGAGAGGCTTACCATAACATAAACAGAGGCATTTATTCACAAAAGTGTAAACGCTATAATTTCTCACTGCTTTGCTCCATTTTCTAATTAGTTTCACACACATATAAATGCTGATGTCAGAATAACTCATTCAATCATCTGCTGCAACTTACTCTAGGTACTAGGCCTTTAAATTTTACCCCATTAGCTTACTTTTATTGAAAAAAGCTTGTCTGTAACTCACACTTGATTAAAACATAACTCCCAGGAAAACACCCAGTTTTGATTTGACATGAAAGACATGAAAAGAGAAAATCTATCAGTTCTTACAGCGTTTTGTTCCAGTAATTAGTTACACCCTTCCTTTAAAATCATGCCCCTAATTTGAATTGCTTTGCTTCAGCATTCTTCTATAAGCTTCTCTTTATTTGCCTTATTGAAGACCTTTCTCTGCTTTCTAACCCAAGAGATACTTACACAATGTTAGTGTTTTTTACATAAAAAGTCAGATTTAAATCTTCACCATAAACTAAGCAAATTCGGTTCTTTAAATGTTTGTGTACACTAAAACCAAACCAAACCAAAATGTTCTCAGTCTTAGTTTGATTAACCCATGTAAACTAGCAATTGCTAAAAGAGCAATGAAGACTAGGTCAATTTGGCTTTAATTTCAGCTGGCAACCTACTTTTTTTCTCCCAAACACTGCTGTAAATTTTAGCAATTCTACCACCCACGTTGAAATTTTAATTTTATTATCTACTCTGCTGTTCTTACTTGAGCTAGCTAACCCAGATTTGCCAACCCAAATTAAGAACGCTCCTTTTTATTTGCTATTGCAAGTGTATATTAGAGGATCCTGGCCAAATCCTTAGCTGTTCTTGCTTCCAAGCACACTGCCCTGAACCCTCTCTGACAGAGGCAGAAGCAGACGTGACTACACGGGGACATCCCCAGGGCACATCCCAAACCTACGCATCAGCATCCTTATATCACCATCTCAGCGCAAACCTACCCTCAGCAACGTGAAGCGCCGAACTGCGGTCTGGACCGGTTGAAGTGCGGGCAAACGGCCCGTTCTCCCACGTCTGCAAGAAGGCAACGATGTCTGGCAGAAGGGCAGAGCAGACGACTGGGACCAGTAAAGTTTCAACCCACTGCAGCTAAATCCACCACTCGCACTGCTGATTGCCCAGGGTGCCACGCAGTCCTCATGCAAACTCCGAAGTACACTACGTATTTATTTCCAGTGATTGAACGGCCCCATTCCCACCACTTCGTACTTTTTTCATCAGGGAAAAGATGAATTAATTAAAAGACAGTGGAAATACATACATCTGCAGAAACCAGGCATTTCAAAAAGGCGGCTGTTGTTTTAGCTCGAGGGTTCAGCTGAAGGAAAGGATCAAAATTAATGATGACCTCAATTAAATTTCTGTAGTATCTCTGGGGAAACTTCAAGCCATATGTTGAAGTCCCTCTAATGTTAATGCCTGTTTCTTGTTCTCCCATCAAGGCTAAAGCAGACGCTTATGCCTCACGTTTCTGTGTTGGAGAACAGAATGTACCAAAATGATTGTGTGAGGAAGGGAACAAAAGGACAAAGAGGTCACATTAGACGCAATGATATATGCTTTTGTGTTTCACGTATTTAAATGAATGCCACACAAGAAAGAGAAAAAGAGAAAGACAGAGTTTAGTAATATATGGTCAACGTTCACGTGTGTTACCGATCAGCAGGAAAGCTATTTGAAGCGAAAAAGAAACTATGCTGAAAATTCAGAGTCGGTTAATTAAGTCCTTATCATCTAGCGAAGTAATTGTATGGGCTACAACACAATAGAAAAGCTCACCCAACAGTTAATTGTATTAGTTTCAGTAAAATTACTACAGGGATGGAGTTGGCCCATGTTGTTAGGTGACTCACAGCCATAGTTTGCAGCACGGATGACAAGTCCAATTACTCCGCATGGAGAACAAAGGGAAATGTTATGCCACTGGATTCACATGGTCCAAGCTGAACTCTGTATATTCTACAATGATTAAAGGAGTAAAAGAGCTAAATACATCTCCATTGTTGTAGATCACATTCTCATCAAGATTCCTGCAGATATTAGAATGTCCTTCCTATTAATATTTTTCTTTACACTTGGAAACCAAAGAGAGCAGGTCTGCTGTATTTTTGTAAATAAAACATCTTAGAAGCTCTCTCAGGACACTAAGGAAGATTTATTCAATTTGCTCCTAAAAAGCTTGTTTCTTTTCCCATGACAGAAACACAATTTCTCTTTCAGGCATTTCCACATACATTTTCGTTGTGGCCTTCATTCTTGGCCAGCTACTGCATCTCTTACAAATCCTTATGACTGCCTTCGCTGACAAGGATTAGATAGCGCCATTAACCCGCAGTCAAGGGCACTGTGTCACTTACCAGACTTTTTTTTTTTTAATCAGACACCTTTGATCCCAGGCAATACTTATCAGCTGACATGTCACCATCCATATTAAAAAAAGGTCCCCAGTGGATAGTCTCCCCCAGTAGGTATTGCCCAGAAAACTAGCTTATCCTGAGTAGTATAAGGTATGCAATCGAAAGGGGAGAAAGAGCCAGAGAAGGAAGAAGGCGATAGGACAACAATAGTGCCCATTTTAAAACATAAAATTAAACAATTTGCAAAAGGAGATGTGCAAATAAAAAATGTCCAAAGGTCAGGTCGAAACAAACTGAAGCTTTTACTCCTTCTATGAGATTTGAATACACAACTCTCTTTCCAGGAGTGGAAATGGTGTAGGTTCCTTTTGCGGCTTTGTTGTCATTCTTTAATGCAAACTGATCTAAAATTTGTCATTCAGTGGCACATAGTTTATTTCCTTCAAATTTTTTGTGATTAAAAGTGGTACTGGTAATACATTTCCAAAATACATGTTGCCTGTTATTCTACTTTTTGTACAGTTTTTCACAGTCCATCTGCATTCGTTGTTTGGGAGAAGGAAACCTCCTAGGTTTTAGGAAATGCGTTTTCTTTTCTCCAGTGACATTCCTGATATGTATTCCTGTGATCATTTCCTCTTCCCTCACTCACAAGATCAGAAAAAATCTTGACAGACTACACACAACTATTTTATAGAGGTGCTTGGTGCCCTCACTACTTTCCCAGTTTCGCCAGCTAGAACTACCTCTTCTGAAGGGATGATGGAAGTGGGAGTAGGGAAACCTGAGCTATGCCAAGGTCCCCAAACACCTCCCAGCCTAAGAAGCTGGTCCCCATCTCCCCTCTTAGCAGGCTTATTATTGTTCTTCTTTCATTAACTCACAGCTGGGGATAAAGTTCAGGCACAGGGAACAAGTAGTTATTGTTCTGTAAAGGAAGACTTTTTTTACAAATAGCCATGTAAAACTGCATGACAACTATGCATTAAAAAGGAAGGGTTTAGCCTGCAAAATTATGTCTGCCAGATGATTTACTGTTGTCTGAGCAAACTTAACCTGGCCATCTCATCCGTATACACAATAACACTATCTTTGAAAATAAGATAACCTACTGCCTTTTCCCCTTGTTTTTTTCTCAAGCATTCTGTGTATGCTCAGGACACAAATGGGAGCTAATTTACACTTGCCACAGTTCCTTTTCTACCCTTCACATTCTTGACTTTCTAACTTCCAAGCATAAGGATGCAAAAGAGTAAATAGTCCAGTCCCTCAACTTTACATACAACCATGTCATATGAATATGGTAAGCTCCATTTTGAAGTTCTGTCTTATCAAAAATGACTTTGACCTACCACTCTGATTGGAACACCTGACGCTTCCAGAAATAATGTGCGTTAATATCCAGGAATCATGTAGTCGTTCAAGTGCCAACACTGTCATTTATCTTAAGTTCTTCTTCAGCTTTCCTGTTGTTCAAAGCCTATATATGATATGTGTTTATGTAGATAGACAAAAAATTTCTAATCTCTTCCCTTCATTTTAGGTTAACACAACTCTTCAGCTTCCCTGTTTATGATGTGCTCTCCATTTTGCCCTAGTAGTCTATCTTTCTAAAACACAAATATGTTGCTCTTATTCGCCTTCCTGAATGTAGTGTTTATGTACATACAAAGAGATAGCCGGGAGACAGCTAAAGGTTTAGAAATTTATACCATTACTATACTGTTACCCCCTGTAATACTAAGCATTGCTTTCTGAACAGATAATGAGCTTCCTTCAACTCCCAAGAAGAAGATGGATGAATTATTAATTATAGATAGAAATGAGAAACTCTTGAAAAAGTTTAGAAAGGGCAAAAGTAGCAGTCAATGTATGTATTTTCAAAAAGCCTTGTACAGTTTTGTTATCATGGATACCTGCAAAATGGGAGTCAGTTGAGCATCAGGTCTCAAATTACTACAGTTTCATAACAATTCTTGTTTTATTCATGCAGTATGTGCTCATCATAGTGAGCTCGTAAAAGATTATGCAAAGAACACATAGATTGTCTGCCTCCATTACATAACTCACATCAACAAGTGGGACTAAACATTAAAAAGGTAAATACAGCACAAGAGCCCTGGTTTCAGATCGAATTGCTGTTATCAAGCCATTCATCTCAAGAAGGAGCAGATGGATCTGTTTAACAGACTCTCTGATAATCATGAAAAGGGAGAATGGAGCCATTGCTGCAGTAAGTGAAAAATAACGCGCATACTGAAATAAAACCTATTCTTGTTTTTACACAGAATGTTTGTAATAAAGGTTGGAATTAGGACTTCTGAAGTACACAAATTCTAAAACAGAAGTCCTAAAGGCAAGCAAAACTTGAAGAGAACAGCATAATGAAGGCCAATTACTAAACAATGCAATCACTTCTCTGAAACATCTTTCAGCTACAAACACACGTTATTTCCAAAGCAGGATGAAATCTAGTTTTCTACGTTCCACCATAAGATAAGCAGCAAAAGTTAGAGACATTATGAAGCAATGACTTTCACTGGAGACTACTCAATGGGACCAGTGATTATCCAGAATCAAGTCCCATTCAAGCAGAACAGCTTCATGATAGGTCTATATAGTTGTGCAATTCTGATCACTTCCACCTGCCACGGGGAAGGCACAATGGATTACCATTTACCTATTCACCTAAACCTTTGGAACAGAACAGGGAGAGGTCTCCCAGAAACCCTGTAATTATGCAAAAACTTTGTTGCCTCTGCACCGAGACTTTGTATTACCATTGGGATGCTAGGATTCATAAGGGAGGAGTGGCTGGAAAGCTGCCTGGCAGAAAAGGATCTGGGGGTCCTGGTCAACAGTCGGCTGAACACGAGCCAGCGTGTGCCCAGGTGGCCAAGAAGGCCAATGGCATCTTGGCCTGTATCAAGAATGGTGTGGCCAGCAGGAGCAGGGAAGTGATTATGTCCCTGTACTCAGCACTGGTGAGGCCGCAGCTCGAGTGTTGCGTTCAGTTTTGGGCACCGCAGTATCAGAGAGACATTGAGGTGCTGGAGCGTGTCCAGAGAAGGGCAACGGAGCTGGTGAGGGGTCTGGAGAACAAGTCTTCTGAGGAGCGGCTGAGAGAGTTGGGATTGTTTAGCCTGGAGAAGAGAAGGTTGAGGGGAGACCTTATCACTCTCCACAACTACCTGAAAGGAGGTTGTAGCCAGGTGGGGGTCAATCTCTTCTCCAAAGGAACAAGTGACAGGACAAGAGGAAATGGCCTCAAGTTGTGCCAGGGCAGGTTTAGGTTGGATATTAGGAAAAATTAGAAAGGGTTACAAGGTTTACAGAAAGGGTTGTCAAGCATTGGAACAGGCCGCCCAGGGAGGTGGTGGAATCGCCGTCCCTGAAGGTATTTAAAAGACAGGTAGACGTGGTGCTGAGGGACATGGTTTAGGGGTGGTTTAGCAGTGTAGGTTTATGGTTGGACTCGATGATCTTGAAGGTCTCTTCCAACCCTAGTGATTTTATGATTCTATGATTCTATGATAAGGTAGCGACTAACGGGTCATACTCTAACTGGAGGACAGTGACAAGTGAAGGACCACAGGGATCTATCCTGGAACTTGACAAGTTTAGTGTCTTTATCAATGAGCTGAAGGAGATGACGCACTATAATCTCATCAAGTTTACAGGTCACAGTCAATACACTTGAGGTCAGGGCTGCCATTGAGTGAAACCCACACAGACTGGAGGAATGGGATCTTCAGCAACAACCTGGAAAGAAGCAACACTCTTCAAGGTTTCTGACTTGGAAGCCGTTCTGCAGAAAAGGCCCTGGGGGTCCTGGAACAGAGTGAGCTTAACGTGAGCCCACAGTGCACCCTGACAGCAAAATAAGGCAAGAGCATCCTGGGCTGTATTACCAGGAACACACTCTAGCACTCCTTAAATGGCATCACGTACTGTGTCTTGGTTTGGATTCCTCTGTGCAAGGAAGACATTGATAAAGTGGGATGAGTTCAGCACAGGGCCACTCAGCTGGTCAGGGGCAGAAGCACTCGTCCCAGGAGCAGAGACTGCAGGACTGGAGGTTTTCCAGCCTGGAGAAGAGGTGGCTTTGGGGGACATCTACCAGCAGCCCCCCAGTACTCACAGGGATGTTATCAAGAAGGTGGACCCAGGTTCTTCACAGTGGTGCATGATGGTCTTGCAGTGGTGTAAGATGAGAGACAGTAACTATAAATTGAAACAAGAGAGGTTCAAACTGGATATAAGAATCTTTTTCATCATGAAGAGTGTCAAACAATGGAGCAGGTTGCTCAGAGAGGCTATGCAGTTTCCACCCTTGGGAGATTTTCAAGATCTGATTCAATAACACACTAAGCAACCTGGTCTGATCACACATGGCCCTGCTTGGATAGAACCTGAGGTCTCTTCCAATCTGGAGTACTCTATGATCCTACCATCCATTATAAAACACGTGTTATTTCATATCCTCTTCCTGGAACTTTCCACAAAGATAGATGAGAGAAGAGGTGTACATCACTTGCCTTTTCTTTGGTAAACCCAGCCTCCTTCCTCTTCTCCTACCACTAATGTTAAAAGACAGCATCTCCATCCATAGATTAAAGGAATTAAGAAGAGCAGGAAAAGGCACTGCAAAAATAGCCAGATCTCTGTCTGATTGACTTGGAACTAAGCACTGCATATTTACAAATAACTAAAATCAGCTAAAGAACATTGTCTGTCTCTGAGACTAAACACTGTGGTCAGGCTTATATACAGATGCTTCTCTTCTCTCTTCCAAGACAGAGTGGCTGCATCCAAACTGTCTACTGAAAAAATTCTAATGGTCCACACTATATCAATGCATTTATTATCTAGGAGAATACTAAATAGCACAGCCAAGAAACATGCCAGGAATTGTGTTAACAACTAAGCAGGGCCTTAAGCCAGTGCTTAAGCTGGTGCCATTCTATTCACTCATACAGATCTCTCCAATGGCATCATTCACATACTTATTCACATAGACTACAATCAATTCAGCAATAGAGAAGGACAAGTGAAGCTCAGGTTAAAAACAAAACAAAACAAGTTAAAAAAAAGAATTGGTAAATACTGTCTTTAAAGGATGATCATCACATCATCATATTTTCTATTCACTAACAGCTTTTAATAGTTTCATAACACAATGGGAAGCATTACTTTTAAAGAATGGTTCACTTCATTCAGTTCATTTAACTATTACGATATATAGGTTTCATCTTAAATTTGCGCCTCTGGAATACTGCCACGGTCTATTCACCTCTCCTGTTACACCCTCCATTGCACCCAGTGAATTAATCTCAGAAATTTTTCCATCACATGTCCATCAGTACTCAGTTGCCACTAGACCAGTAATCCCATTTCCTGTATATCCCACACTATTTAAGCCTTTTCGTTATACAAGTCAATGTACCCTTACAGCAGTCGGCCAGTTTTACAGAGCCCTTAACACCAAATGTGCAAAAGCATCAACTATGTCCTTTCATTTCACCCTAATGAGGTGTCAACGAAAACACAACACACAACTGGAATCAAAAAACTTTGTTCAGCTCCTGAGAACCTCTTAAAGCAAATGTATTTGGCAGCAGTTTTCAACAGTATAATCCTTAACAAATACCTTAACCTCAGCGACTAACATTTCAAGCTCCACATGACAGGTATTTTTTAGGCAAACCTGGTGTGCCAGTATAGCATAAACAGGGATGGTGAGATGCTGCTAGGGAATACATGACTTTACGCCGCTCATTCTGAAAGGTCAGCCTGGAATGCATTAGAAATGGAGGCAGAAGAAGCAACGACTAAATATTATTGCCTATGTCACGCACAGAATCTAAACAACGACAAGGAAAATGGCAAAATGCACTGGATGCTGAATTACTCAGGAAAGGTTCAGTTGTGACACCCACGCGGCAGGTGCTCAGGGCTCAGCAGAGTGAGGCACCTTGCTGGTGGGGATCACCGTTCGTTACATGTACCAGGATCATCTGCTAAAAACCTGCGTTGTTCAACATGACAGCGTGTTGTCCTTAGAGGAGGTTGGACCACCAGAAAGCATTAAGGAGAAATAAACTGAGATAAGAAAAGAGCTGTTCCAGACCACTACTGCAACAGTAAAGAGAACTGCCTGAATGCTCAGAGGGGTCTAACTAGTTCCTCAGCAGCTACACCCTCACTTTGCTAGAGAACATATGGAAGTGTCATTATCATTCCCATAAAATTATTTACGTGTTAATATTTATTTATCAGCAATTTCTCCTTAACGGATGCTCATCACCAAAATGTGAGGCACCTCAGCACTGAACAGGGACCTTTGCAAAACCACAACCACATCACAGGCCTAAAAGGTTACATGCCCATATCTTCTGGTACTAATTAATGTGCTGGACACAGCCCATGCTGCTAAATCACTGTGGTCTCTTACTCCAATATCGACAAGGGTTCCACCTAACATCGCTGCTAGGGAATGGAGTAAACCTTTTTCCTAAGCCTCCAAACTCCAGAAGTGTATTTCACAGACCAAGGCTTCTACTGCCCTCTGGACCTTTTGTTTTGACTGAAGGAATAATTACTGACAGGCTCTGGAGACAGACCATTTGATGTGGGCAGAACCATCAGAGCGATGACTGCACTGTGAGGAATTATAACAATACCCTACACCAACACAGCGCATCCAGCGCCTGCAGCTATTCCAAGAAAGCTGTATCACAACACAAGCCTCGCATATCTGTGAAATTAACTCACTTCTGTTGTTGTAACAACATTTACCCAAGCAGTTCCAGCTGGCCTCAGAGATTACACAACTTTAGAGTCTTAGCTGACATGGTTATGTCAGTACATGTATTTATTTGAGACATGTTAGGAGATACACAGGCTTTTATCTAGAATAAAAAGAGAAATGAGAGTGCAATGTGGGGTAATTCAGACAATAGGGCAACGAAGAGGACAAAAAGTTAGAGAATAAATTGCCTAACACAGCAAATCAAACAATGTTCAGTGAGGCTCCAGTTCTGCAAGGCCATGGAATCACAGAAGCATAGAATCACTTGGGTTGGACAAGACCTTTAAGAAGATCATTAAGTCCAACCATCAACCTAACACTGCCAAAAACTACCACTAACCCATGTCCCTCGGCACCCAACTTTAAATACCTCCAGGGATGGCGATTCCAGTACGTTCCTGGGCAGCCTGTTCTGATGCTTGATAACCCTTTTGGTGAAGAAGTTTTTCCTAATATCCAACCTAAACCTCCCCTGGCACAACTTGGAGCCATTTCCTCCTGTTCTATCACTTGTTACTTGGCAGAAGAGACCAACCCCCACATGGCTACAGCCTCCTTTCAGGTAGTTGTAGAGAGTGAGGTCTTCCCTCAGCCTTCTTTTTCCAGGCTAAACAACTCCAGTTCCCTCAGCTGCTCCTCACAAGACCTGTGCTCCACACTCCTCACCAGCTCCGTTGCCCTTCTCTGGACACACTCCAGTACTGTTATCCTAGCACGGCCACGTTACCACTAAACTATGTCCCTCAGCACCACATCTACAAGATGCTGGGCTCTTCTTTGCACAGCCAAGTCTTAAATCTCTCTCAAGTTATGGGAGTCAAGGGATCCAACACCTTAAAGTATTAAATCTACATATTCAGAAATCTTCTCCCTCAGAAGAAATTATGCCATTATCATTTCATCTATTTTCTTGGCTAACTTACCATGAATTTCCCTTCAATAAGCACTTGAGTAAGTGTTCTGGAGAGGGATATCATGAATACTGACTGAGCTGTCAGATTACAAAAGCCGTCCTGAAAGCATGAGCACAAAGCTGTTAATTTACTGGTTTTGACATAAATAATAATCAGGTTAAGCATTAAAATACATGAGGGATCAAAACAATATAATGACAGCCTATCAAAATAGTCACAGCCTTCCAAAGCTGCCTCCTAGATTGGAATATAGAAGCTGAAAGAATGAATAAATCTAAGTGGGTTTAATCGTTGTTCAGTGCTTTAATCCAAACAGAAGCCCCGTATTTGAAAGAGAATTAGCCTTGGTGATGAAGACTTACAGTAGCCAGGAAGGTTTTTTTATGTATGAGGAGGGATCAGTACAGCTGAAACCCATTATTTTATGTGAGGATAATAATAGTGAGAAGTCAAAAGTAGGCTGGATGGAAAAGGAAAGGCCAAAACTAAGCAATACCATCCTTATTAAAAGGTTAGTGAGAAAATGTCCTGTGGCTTTGATGTCTTCAGGACTGGCATGCTTCACAGCTACTTGGGCAGATATGTCTTAAAATCAAAGAAATTATAAAGAAAAACATGCTGATTGTATCATCTTGATGAGCAAAATATACGAAGATTTCTATTTGAATGGACTCTATGCTGTAAGACTAAAACAGTATCTCTAGAAATGTCCAGGAAATAACTATTGAAAAAAAATAAAAGGGAAAAGTCATGTTTGCAATTCCTACATATTACACAAAACAGGGGAATTCAATTTTATGTCTCTTCAGTTTTGATGAGTTTTTTCACCTCTCCATTGCCCCTTGCTTGTCCGTAACCTGGAAACTCCTGATTGAAATGATCTGAAGGACTGGTCTTCAATTCTATTAGATGAACAGAAGTTACCAAGTGTCTATTGAAACTGGATCACACCATCCTCATCTGAAAGCTTTTTTTGGTAAGTTAACTTTCATTAACAAGTTAACTCATATCCCATCAGAGACTGTGTAGATCTATCAATTAATTAATAATTAATAATTAAGCAGGAAGTCAAATTATTGCCAAGTCCAGAGAGATGAGATTATTAATTAGATTAGGTAATTATTAATTTAGCAGAAAAACAGAGTGATTAATACAATAACTAAGGAAGACAGGGGAACAGAAATTATTAAAACTGAAGTAAGAAGCAGTGGTGAAATAAGATATATAGGGCTAGAAAATTACCAACAGAATTCTCAGAGTGTCACTCCTATTTTCATATTTTCACTAAGGAACTTGGTACAAAAAGGGAAAAAAGAGAAACGTGCCAATGAAATTTGGTGACAACATGTTAGGAAAACTTTGCCTATACAATAAGATACCAGAATGGTGTAAAGGAAGAATTGAATGATATTGAGCACTGGAGTCATAAATATGGGATGAAATGCCACGGGAAAGCATGCAAGGTTATACAGTTCAGGGCTAATAAGAATTATTATTCATTAGAAGCAGGTACATCTTATATTTGAAACTACATAAGAAGGAAAAAGCCTTGAGTACATTCTGTACTCACTGGAGGACTGTGAGACGTGGCATTATTTGGATATGTCAATAGACAAATGCGGCATGTGTAAGAGAGGTATTTCCAAGGGAGAACTGGGGAAAAAATGAAGAGTTGCACTCTTGTGGCAGGATCAACAACACTCTACCAACCACTAATCAGGCGCAGGGAAGGGGGAGCAGAAAGATGAGAGGAAGACAGAGACTTTTTACTTCTAAGGGTGAGCTGACAACACAACATCCTAATGCAGGTAGTATGATTAAACAAAACCTTTTTAATTCAGATACAATTAAGTTATATTATTGTTGAAGCGCCAGAGGACTGGATTCAATGCCTTGGAGATGCATACCATTCCTGTGTAGCTAACCACTTTGGCAACAGCATTACCTACGGTTAAACTTCAAGTATAAAAATCTACTAAAATAGCTGTGTGGACCTGTAGTAAAATATTCCAGAGTTTGCCACCATATGGGCTTGTGTGGTTGGAGACTGGATTGAAATGTGGAGCAGTTCAGCGGAGGAAAGGGAACAGGCAATAACAGAATAGTGGTTTATATTTCAATACATCTTCAGAGATAAACGGAATTGCATTTTACTGATTATCTGATCATAGTTTGTCAAACGTATGTCCTGAGAAGCCCATCTGCTATGCTGCTATTCTTATGTTCTTCTGCGCGAGGATTCACAACACAAAGTCGCTATTGCACTGACACCAATTCATGCAACAAAATAAAACAGCAGCTCTCTAGTAAGTATTGAATATTCTGGTGATTCCAACACACACCCAGCACTGAAGCCTCTAGGTTAGCTGTTAGAACAATAGTAAATGTCTGATAGAATCAGGAAGCTGGTGACTTTTTGTTTTTTCAGTTTTCATGGCAAGAATTTTGGAGGGAAGTAGACTGAAAAATCATTTTCTCTCTTTTTTGGGCTTGATTTTATGTATATAAGGTCTATGGGGCTTTGAGCACCCTGGTCTACTGGCAGGTGTCTCTGCCTGGGCAGGGCGATCTTTAAGGTCCCTTCCAACCTAAACCATTCTACGATTCTGTGATTCTATAGCAGTAAGGATCCTTTGCAAGAGTCAGCCTTGCAAATAAATTGAAAAGGATTATGTGATTCAAAATTATTTGAGGGAAAATATTGTGTATCAGTTTTTAAAAGCTGTTGTTTGACTACAAATATGAATATCCCTGTAACTTACTTCTCATTACCTAGACTTCCGGTTTGAATCTCCAGAGGATTCTCACTGAAGAACTAACGGCAGAAGAACACATGGCATGCTATGTCTAAGAGAACAACTTAACCCACCTTTATTGATTTGCCTTCATAAATACAGGTCTCTATCTCACCTGAAGCTTTAATTTCAGCATTTAAACTCTGTCACTCTTGCAATACTGGGCCAGTGACCCAGACCACAATTCTGCCTCTCTATGTTGACATACAAGACTTAAGATTCATATTCTGAGCCACACCATCTTAATAGAGCATATTGTAATACAAAAAGCAGGCCTGAAAGTCTGTCTATCTGTGTAGAGAGTTGTTTGTTGACCATCAGAAACAGACTGGCGGTCAAGAAATCCTTCAGGATTCTTAACATCTTCCTTAAGAGGACACTAGCACAAACTCAGCTTAGGTCACCAGCATAAGATACTAAAGTTTCGTAAGAGAAAAGATACTCCTTTCTGTCACGTAGCTCTCCTGGGTGAAGACCAGGAGGAAAGAGGAAAGGACAGAAATGAATGGTGGGAGAAAAACTGTGCTTTAACTTTAAACGCTAAATTTTAAAGTTTTATGACTGAGGATTTTTTTTTCCTTTATCTTAGTTTTGTAAGACTTCCATCAGGAGATTAATTTAGGTAATGAACAAACTTGTTAAAAATATTGTCTTTATCTGAATAAGCCTTTTCACTATCCTTAATTTTCCAGCCTTTCCAGGTTAGTTCAGACCTGAGCAAGACTTGTTGAATATTTTTGGTGATAAGTCCTTGCAGGACTGAGAAATGAACGTTTTTGAGTTTGGTTTTTTTTACTCACTGACCTTTTCAGGGCAATTATGGAATTTTTGGATCTGACCTAGGATTTTTCTCTAGTGAAAATCTAGTAGGCTATGTAACTACAGGAGATTTTAAGAGCCTTCACTCTAAACAGGCAGCCTGTCTTATATGAAGGGAGATAATTTTTTGGCTTTCTATTTAATGGTGTCTCACACCATTTCTATCTGATTAACATTAGTAAGAAAACTATGGCAATACAATTATGGCATAATTGCAGTCAAATTTCATGTTGGAAGAGACATTTTCTTCACTAGACACAACACAAATTAGGTACAATTGTGGGGTTTTTTTGTAATACTGCTGGCCACAAAACTCTACAGTGGTTTTTTTTCCAAACACACAACGCTCCAGTGAATGTTCTGAGTCTTCTCACTTTCTTTACCCATTCTGATTAATGGTCTTATATTTATTTGACAGGAGATGAATGAACAGTGAATATGAAGGAAGTCTACAAGGCCGTGAATAGTGTAGAGAAAGTGAACAGGGAATAACCTTTCGCTCTTCAACATAAGGCAAGCTACCAAACACTCAAGGACAAACAAACAAATGGAAATATGTTTCTATCACCCAACACCCACAATTCATAGTGAACCCCATTGCTACAGAACTCTGTGGAAGATGAATTGTTACGGTTTGAGGAACCCACAAAAATTTATTGCCATATAGACAATTATTCTATCACCCAATGACCCCTCCCCACCCAGGAAGGGGAATCAGGGAAAAACAAGGAAGCCCGGGGGTTGAAATATAGACAGATTTAATAGAGTAAGACTAAATAATTAACATTAATAACACTAAAGAACCAGTATTGATCCCAATACCAATATAAAATATACAAGGATTATACTCAGCCCATGCCATCCATAGGAAGCTGGGCTCTCCCAGCAGAGGATAGCAAATGTGGGATACTGTGAGCACTACGGCTTCGTGAGGAACGGAATGGCTCAAGGGTCCAGCACCAGGACAAGAAGTTCTCCAGACCACCACCATCAAGGGAGAGAGAGCAATTCACAGCAAACTTTCTAATTTCTGTTGAATGTGCCATTCGTGGTATGAAATAGCCATGTTGGCCAGCTTGGGTCAAGTGCCCAAGTCTCGCTCCTCCTCATCCCTGCATCCGGCAAACTCAAAATCACTGAGACCTTGAAACCCACACACCAGAACTGCCTATAAAGTAAATATCTTCACAGATTCAGACACTAGAGTCTTCTAAAAGTGCAGTTTTCCCAGACATAAGAAGAGACTTCACTAAGAAGTAAAATTACTGAAAAACAAATTAGTCCTGTATCACTCAAACCAGGACATGAATATTAACATACATTGTAAAAAAGGTAGGACAACTTCATGAATATTATGCCTACCAGTGGTTATTAAGAAGAATGGTGTGGCTGCCATCTCTTTCTGCATGCCAGAAATTGTTGGGCCAGAGAAAGAGCCGATCCATATTTGTCTCACTCCTCATATTTTTCCCCTAGGCATCCCCTGCTCACCACATCCAGGGACAAGATACTGGGATTTTAGAGTTTTTAGAGATGTGTGTGTGCAAGTTGCTACTTTTCTTTTTAACAATAGACATTAAGGTAAATGTTAAACACAGAAATGTCAGAATTTATTTTTGTACCTCAGAATAACTAGTTTGCAGGAACTGGAAACCAATTCCATAAAAATTTAGAAAACATTTTTACCAGCAGGAAATCACCTGTCCAAGAACTACTTTAGGGAGACAATCCTTGTGTCCAACTACTTCTATATTAAAAACAAATGTTCTGTGGTATTGAAAGCATTTCATTACACAGCTCATACACCTTATCTAGAGGTAATTTCTAACAGATTCCCACTTGCTCTACAAACATAAGTTTCTGGGCACTCACTTGCTTACCCCAAGAGGAATTTATAAGTGAACTAAAATCAGTTCAAACAAAATCCGTTTTTCCATCACTTTACACCTCAGCAAACTGATACACACTAACTGTGATGAAGTTTAATGCAGACTGTTTACAATGTGTTGCACCTCTTTTCACATTTATGTATAATGTGAATGAATACCGCTTTTTTTAAGGGAAAAAATGTAGTTTGAGATCCAAAGTTTATAAACTATTTCTTTCCTCAATAAGGTATGCACAAGAAAAAAATCACAGAATTGGCACAATGTGGCATTTAGTACTCATCTCTGGTCCTTCGGGGGGGGCGGGGGGAAGGAGGGCACTTCAGCAGCCAAGTGCATATTATTTCCAAAAATATGGATGTATGCTGTAGTATTAATAATGGTAAAATGCTGCAGAATGAATTATGGCTGCCCTGCTGCAGTTTTGCTATGATTTGAAAGGCTAATAAAAAGCTCCAGAAGTGTCTTGTGCAATTGAGAACCACAGTATGCTCCCCGCATTTCTTCAGCACAAAGGGCTTTGGCCGAACATACTGAAAGGAAAACAAACCTGCCCCAAGCTCTCTTCACACAAAAGTAGCAGCTGAGAGATAGAGAGCTGCACAAGCACAAACTACTGCTTTTCAGAAGATTTTTAACACCTCAAAATAAACACTTTGCAGGAGCCAGAATCTTTTTTTTATAGAAGGAAACTATTTCCTACCTATTGCTAACTCAAAAATGAGTGCCACTGGGCTTAAACAGCTCATGAGGTCAAAACAAATTGTTTTTAGAACAGCCTCAGAAACCGCAAGTTACTCCCAAGTAGAAAGCATGTTGTGTTCCTGCCCCAAATATTAACAGAAATATTTCTATCAGAAATACAATATTTCTAACAGAAATGTTTCTATCAACAATCATCTGGCAGTATTTTATGCCCGCGCTTACATTGTTCGAATACTATACCCTGCTTTGTAATTTCACAGTCCAAAAAGACAAAAATATAGGCTATTTTTTCTTACAGAATATCTGACCTATCATCAGAAATCTGTATTGGAAAGTGTATCTGGAAATGCTTGGTACCCAGCCATTCCCATTAGAGCTGATGGTTTTTAGAAGATATTTGAAAATCAAGGCCGGATGACTCAAGTACATAAACACAGGTTATGGCTGAAAGAGAGGTTATCTTCGCAGTCAGAAATCTGAAAACATTTTTTGTTTGTTTGTTTTTATTTTTCCCACAACTGAAAAGACTCTGCCCGAAACTTGCAGCGAATTACTTCAGGGTTCATCTTGCAGTCGATACCTTCCCAGCTGGGAGCCATTCGTTCAGCCTATAGTTAACACTCAGTTGATGCTAAAAGGGGTCTACAACAAAAAGGTTGGCTCTAGATGCCGACTCCAAGTTTTAAAGAGGCACCTCAGACTGGATTTACGCAGACAGGCAATCCTGGAAGCACACCTCCATAATGAAATGGAGTGGAGCACAGCGATCCCTAAACTAGCAGAGATCCAAGACACAAGTTGACGAAGAAGGGGAGAGCGCAGCACAGAAGTTCCTCACATTATGAGCTTCACATGCTGCCAGCAGCGGAGTCGCCACGCCAGCCCACTCAGCACTTTTCCATCCAGAATTAACAAGAGCCGATTTTACACCCCTAAATGTAAACATGCTTGAAGTCAAACAGAAAATTGCAGTTCAGGTGTCTCCTGCCAGTGCTACACCCCCAGGTTTCTAAACTACTCTGTTTCCACTGCCTGGTGTTTTTAAAGCACAACCTAAAAAACCACCCCTAAAAAACAGCGCAGAGCCCCAGTGCAAACCAACAGTCCAGAGGCCCCTCTACAACGTTTAACCAGCCTGGGAAGAGCTATCTCATCCCAAAAAAGTCTGAACTTGTCAGCATGCCCGCAAACACATTTAGGACTTGATATCTATCAGCCTCACCAAAAGAAGTGTGGAATTGTGACACTGTTTAGGAAGCGAAGGATACCACCTGCACAAACTACAGCTGGAAGCTAGAGAAATGAATGGTGAACTAGAAGAGACACTGCTCACGGGGCAGAAAGTTTGGGTCTCTAGGCTGCGGACTGCTGAAGAAAGCAGACGTGCTTGAGAAGGTCAACTCCAAGAGGGGCAACCCTGTCTGAGGGTTCACGCATGCAAGAAGGTGCCCAACTGATTCATTGGTCAAATCAGATGAGTAACACATCTCGGATCACCAGTTTTTTTGCACATCCCCTCCTCTATTAGTGGCTCCTATCGGTGTTGCCCCGCGGTATCCAGCTCTTCCCGTGTACTGTGTGGGGACTCCGCACGTTTAATTCACACCCACGGACTTGATGGCTTAAGGACGTACCTGCTCCACACAGTGAGGATGACCTAGGTGATCTTTAAGGTCCCTTCCAACCTAAACCATTCTACGATTCTGTGATCCCAGAGCTGTCTCCAAAGAGACTGGCATGTCTCAGAGGGCAGTGAAGCACAGTGCAATCTTTTCCCAGACCCCAGAAAATGCAGTCACAACAGCAGTGAGTTAATACCATCCGAGGTAACAAACCCTGCCTCTCGGCACGCGTCATAAGCTCCAATGCAGCACGAGGCTGATACAGCTGAAGAGCATCCAGTTGCCCTACTGCTGGCCATGGCTACGTCATGTACCTCAGCACTTCACACTACTTCAAGTTGTCCAACCCAACTGGTCACATCTGGAACGCAGAGATATTTGGTTTCCTCCTTCTCGGCAGCTTAACAAATGACAGTTAACTACACAGAGCCAGTTGGAAAGAGAGGCTGGAGAGCAAAAACAAGGAGATGGAGCAAAGAAAGAGAGAGGAATATCTTAAGCAGGCTTTTTCATTAAAGAAAATAGGCTTTTTAACGATATCATAAGATCACTGGAAGCCTTTGCATTGGCCACAGAGGACCTTCAAACAGACTGTGCCTGAACAGCCTTGAAGTCAAGCTCTCAGCACTTCTCAACATTCAAGTCTGCAGTTAATTTCTGTATCAATGTATCTAAAAACTAAAAACGATGTGGCAAAGCCTCTACCGTCTCGGTGTCAATTTTAAGGAAATGAAGATCGGCACAGTTATCACATAAAACCATAAACAGAGACAAATTATATATCAACAACACAACTAAAGGCTGATTGAAATGTTAAAGATCAGGAGTGGTACTGTGTAATTAGTCATGATTGAATCACTTAAGGCTAGCTGTTGGTGCATAGAATCTCAGAGGAACAGGGTGTAATTTTGCACTTTATTGGTATTTATCTCACTAAATAGTTCCTGAGTTCTGCTTTTGACTGAGATTTACCAACAGTTACTGTCTCTGCAATAACATTCATTTCAAGCATTGGGTTGGGTCCAAAACCTCAGCAAAACTGCTCCCCATTCAAGTAATCAAACTTGGGAGTTCAAATTAAAATGTATTTTCTGAAGTCTCTGGAGTGTATCTAGTATCTAATTATGTAAAAATGACCATTAATTATGGAAGAAAACAGTAACATATAAGGTTGTAGCATTTTTAACGTTACGGAACTTCCCTTAGTAAAACTTAAATATGTAGTGGCTTTCTTTAAAGATCTTTAATTTTCTAATCATCATGTGTTAATGCATCAGCTGTGCAAATAAAATTTTTAAAAAAGTGAAATGGTAGAGCTCTCTAGGACTTTTTTTGTTTGTTTTAATAAATACAGCTTTAATATTCTTTATATCTTTATTTCCTAGGCACAATTTCAGTTCCTGAGAAAGCTTGGGATGCTCGTAGTCAACGAAAAGGTAAAGCAACATTGGAAAGAACAAAGAGAAATGAAAATTAAGGCAAAGATTTTACACAGCAAGTCATTATTTGGAGTGCTGCCACTTTTTTAATTCCCAATGTAAAACAATCAGTCTGTAAAAATCAGGTTGCTTAGGCATTGCAACTGATATTCCCAAAAACTGCAGCAAAAACATTACTTTGTATTGTCAGTCCCAAGTCATACCCATAATAAAAAATGAATATAATGAAAGAATGAAAGCGCTAATAGGGGAAGAAAAGTGTACACATGCAGTAGAATTCAACAGAGGACTTTGAACAGTCAGGTAATATTTTCTTAAGAGCATAAAAGACATTTTCCTGAAAAAAAAAAAAAGGTTCTTCTATCTCAATTTTTGCGTAATGCTTTTATTTTAAAGTTTTCAGTGTAAGTTGCTAAAGGAGATATTTATCTTACAGAATTATTATATATGCTCTCCTTTCTGCTACATGATCAGATTTTACAAAAACTATTCACACCAAAAAAAGTCACGCTTCAGACATACATTTACAGTCATTACCGTATAGATCATATAATGACAGAGGAATAGGTACATTCTCTGAAGTGCTGAGAGAGTATGGGACCATTTAACCAGCCGGAAAGTCATAACCTATTCCCACTGTAGATCATGGAAGGCAGTGGCCAATTCATCTAACCAGACTGGATAAACTTATCAATCGTTTTTTTTCTGTTACTCTTGTAAATACTGAAATTATTTTAGCATCATTAAGGCCAAAAAAAAAAGGGGGAATTCCCACTTTTTGATTGCATTCCTAGTAAGATAACCGCAGAATTCGGTTCATATTCTAAAAACAGTCTTAGCAACCCAAAGGAATAAAACATATTCCTCCAAAAAAAAAAAAAATTACCTTAGATTCTGCAGAGCAGTCACAGTCTACAGGAGAAATCCACATTTCCCTCAGCAAGGAAGATTGGTTTCCATCACTGGTCTCATGAAGCTGGAGTTGGACCCACTGAACTTCCTCATCTGAAGAAGGGACTTCTAGCTCTGAAGTTGAATACAGGATATTTAACACCTGAAGAGTTTTTAGCATTTCATCTCAAGTAGTTAATTACAGAACTTCCTTTTCATGGAAGAGTCCTATTGATATGTTTTATTTTCAGAACATTTTCTTTCCCCTCCTCTTTTTCATATTCAGAACAACCGTGAGGAACAAATGCTTGAAATCAACTCAGCACCAGAAATGCCCGTTTTCCCTTCAGATAGAAGGAATGTAACAATTTGAATTGCATTTTCCTGCTTAAATTACATATATGGCTCAAATTCAATGTGTGGATTTATGCTATATACAAGGGAATGCACGAATAGCCATATTCACGGTGTGCTTCCTGGCACACCACCCTCCAGCTCTTACAGATGCTTCTTCACAGCTGAGAAGCAGTTCTGCGTGAGGGGGCTCCTCATGGTCTGGGTGGGATTTTGGGAAGAGACGTGAGGCTTCATTGGCTGCAAGAAAAATTAATCTGGTCAAAAAGAAGTGCCTCTGAAAGGCCAGGCAGGTCTTGCTCGCTAGTCTCTCGAAGCAAAGTGTTTTGAAGAATCATGCCCAACACACAGAGGGGCTCTCTAATGACAAGGCTAATTCTTCTCCTACTTAGTCTCAGAAAACATCTCCTCAAGGAGTTTTTGCCCTCTTCATTTTTGTCCTCTTCACACACCCTTTTCCAGCATACTTTTCAACTTTCTCCTTATCAAAGGCTCCTTTTTTTCAAGTAACTATATGAATCTGAGTAGATCTCAGTGCTGGTCTATTTCCATAGCTAGCTTTTCCAAATGATTCTGTCGATATTTACATCCATAATTTAGTAAAATAAATAATATCATTTCATAGTAAAGTTGCATGTTTAAGAGATTGTACAATGTTGGCCCAAAGGCCAACAGCAAAGAGCAATAAATAGTATGTTTACTCATGTCCCAGTCTTCCACCATTTTTTTATGCTATTTTGAAAGCATACACATAAAAAAACTTACAGATCCATATTCAGGTGGTGACCAGAACACACGTTTCTTGTTGCCTGACATTCCCAGAGTCTTTGAAGCATGTTGCTGTTCATTGGACTTCGGGACTGGATTTTGTTGTTGACTATTGTTCACTGTTTATATAAATGGCTTTCCAACATATTGTCCATCCTTGTTTTTTATGTGCTTCAGACTGCTAGGCTTCTGCTATGCCTATAAAAAAAAAAAAAAAAAAAAAGGGAGAGAGAGAGAGAGATAAAGTCAATGTTTTTCTTCAGTACACATGGCGTCTCAGAAAATGAATTGTAGTGCTGCACATTATTAGATGTGCAGGTAATGATGTATTTCCCCTGCCAAACTCTTCACAGATAATAAAAATTACATGCTTGTTGCGGACACACTAATTATGTGCGGTTATGGACAAAAAAAAATTGAATCTCTTCCTGAGGTGCAGACTAGTTTGTATTGAACGCTGCCTTTGGCAAGGCGTTTGTGAATTTTATTTTAATTTTCTTAGCAGCAAATTAGAAATATATTTGAAAACTATTAAATTTGAAATACAGCCAGTGAGGCTGATGAATTAAATTGACAGTGGAGTTTCTCCATCATCTATTCCTGACTGAAAGGAAGAAAATTATTTCTTTGGCTCGCATAACGTGAGTTCAGTGTTTCATATAACAAGAGTATCTAGAGATGACAGACAAGACCAGGGCTGTGCCAGCTGCTGCAGAAACATATGTAACTACAGCTTCTTTTCAACAGCTCAATAAAAAGTGACTTTGTATATCCTATTTCCTTTACTATTTATAGCAGAGGAACATCCAGCAGGGGAAAAAAACCATGGCTAGAACAGGACAGGCCTCTGTCAAGCCAAAATTTCTAAATAAGTCCCAAGAAATGTAGGCACGTGGTCACAGGTTGTGAGCCGACAGAGGAGGTTGTATCGCCCATTCCTCCGCAGTCTGCTGCCTGCAAAAGTCTGAGTTTCCAGGTTTCCACTCCATTGCGCCAGATTTATTCAGCTGACAAAAGACATGTGTTTCTAATTGGTTTGTCCTAGATTTGGGATGTGGCATGGCACTGACAAAAAAATCAGCTATAATCTTCAGAAGAATCCTTTTCAAGCTGTAAAAAAGTTCAGAAACTGGATCAAAACTAGGAACTCCCCTACCTCTTAAAAAGAAAGAGCTCTGCTGTACGTCTCAGAAACGCACAGTTTAATTAGGAGAAAAAATGCCATGGACCCTTAGTTCAAGGGAATGTCCTCTGTGAGTGCACCTATTAGTAGCTATATTAGCTACAAGAACCAGAAAACAAAAGCAGAAGCACCACTAGAAGATGAAAAAATAGCCTTAATCGTCATCTGGTGCTGGAAGATTCGTAGCTCACATGAAAAAGGGGAAAGATTCCCAGCCACACAAATCCATCGAGAAATGCTCCTGGCCTTTTTTTTGTGTGTCAAGGCAGCAGCTTGGAGCTCTGGTCCACAACCGAGGCCCATGTCCTCAGCCCTGCACAGAGGACAAACATGAAGGTAGCCCCTGCCCGGCTAGTCTGCAGCACTCCCAAGCTCCACCACTTCTGTACAACTCTCTCCACGACAGAGCACCATCACCCACCCTTCTCCTGGGAAAAGACATTTTAAAGATCATTCAAGACCCGGCACGTGGAACCCACACAAAGGGCACCAGAGCTCCAGCCAGGTAAGCAGGGTCAGCAGATGGAGCAGGACAGAAGAGGTGACAATGGCAAAGTTTCAGCTTCATCTGGAGATGTGTAGGTTATTGAAGACCCAACAGGTAACTCTGGGGCCCCGTGGGACACCGTAAGGCCTCAGCAGCTTGTGTTCAGAAGCAAAACGGACACTGAGCTAAGACACCTTCTCCACCTACGTCCACCTTGGCTCCTTCGGCTGCACTAGGCTTGAGTCGTGGGGATTTTTGCCTCTAAATCTGAGTCCCTCACAACTTCCCATTCCGCAGTGAGAGGTGCAGAGCAAAGTCAGAACCACTCGCACTGCCGACGCCAGCTCACCCTCTGCTTAATGAACTCCCCTCGAAGAAGTAAAGATCGACTGCAGGAAACCAGGCCTAGCTACGGCAATATGAAAGCAAGACCTTGTTTTCGTTCTTTGTGTTTTCAATAGAGCTCCCAGCAGCAGCAACACTGCTGGAACACTCGGCAGAGAGAACAACATCCATCCTTGTGCTCGCCCACTCAGTTTAAAGGAAAAGAAACGTCTGTTGCTCCTTTCTTCGCCTTGTGCATTTATGGAGGTTTATTATTTTATTCTTTTAGTTACTACAGCTTCCTTCCCTCCGTAAAAACCATTGCTGGCAACGCCTGTAAGGCAGATCCATCATTCTGGGCAGAAAGATTTCATTTGCAATTCCCATTATCATACTCAGACAAAACAACAACAAAACTCTTAAAGATATATTCATTGTTAATTATACTTATTTTATAAACAGATTGACATTTAGCACGTCATTTAGATTACAAGAAAAAAATAATCAGAAAGCATTACATAGCCAATAAACAAAAACATACTTTAGGCTACAGTGCTGTAAACCACTTTCATCTACTGGAAGAGCGTGGAAGGAACTGGCGGTTCACAATCCAGTCAATCTCCAAACACAAATTAAACTTAGAGAGAACAAAGTTCTTCTGGGGGAGAGCACAATCACCATTTTCTAAGACATTCTTCCTCCCTCCTGTTCTGAACCCCCTTGGTGCTTTGAACTTTTTTCTTTAAAAGACTAAAGCATAAGGGGAAGTTCCATTACGTGGATGGGACAATGGCATGATTATTGCGAAAGCACTTTCAAAAAAACACCAGGAAAAACATGTTAAAAACTAAAAACAAAGGACAACAACTTCTCTACTCCTTACTTCAGTTGGCTTAACAGTGTGTTCAAAATCTGTAGCCAGAACTACCTTTTGTTAATTGACTGTACCTCTGCAAACCTCCCCTGAGCCAAATACAAGGAAAGTGCTACGAAAGTATTAATATAGCCCCAACACAATAAAAGTCAATGTTCAAATATATTTTAAGAAAGCTGGTTTGGATAAACATTTTTTATGTCTTTGTCTGCTGGTACATAAGTGCAAATTGTCCAAACTTATCCAGGCAAAGAAATCTTATACGCTAAGGATTTATAAGAAGTTATATTGAGCAATATTTTTTCTACCTAATCATTTGGTCCACTTTTGCTTTTTAGGCAAGTTGCCCAGCTTCACCTTGAACTTAATAAGCTACCTTATAGCACTCTTGTTTGGTCAGATACCCTTCCCTCCCAGCCTTCTCCGTTTACTTTAACAAAAGATAACTACCCTTATCAGAAAGGTACTAATGAGAACAAATATTAACTTAAATCTCTTTAAAACCGGAAGAGAATAAATCAAAAGAGATTTGCAGCATGACCCTGCAAACTAAGGTCTCAGAGATGAATGGGGAGTAAAAAACTGATAATAAATGCGGTGCATTTACAAACTTCTTAAAAGACCGTTAGAGCTAAGTAAGCCAGGGGATACAGTTTTGCTTCCACACCATACTGAGGCAGGATGAGAAGGTCGACATAAAAGATCTGTATCCAGTTCCCATGATTTGTCACATATTTATGGACTACTAAGAAAGTAGTTGATAAAATGGATTAATTCCTGATTTACATATTCTACTAATAAAGTGGCAAGGTCTTATGGAACAAACACAACAGCTGCAAATTATGTAATTACGTATCTGTATGCAAATTTGCAGACATCTCATAAATGTTGGAATACTATTTGCAATGCTAATTAAGTGCCTTTTATTGCCTCTGCATAATTCCTACATGTGATCCTGTGCCAGATGTCACTGTAGCTTGCAAAACCTTTATTGTCAGGTTAGCTGCGGTAGCACACATTAACGCTGCTCATAAAAATCCTATTTTTAATTAAATTACCTGCAGTGTCTCAATAATTTCTCATTGTCTTCCTGTCCAAATCAGTTGGTCAACTCCTATTTTCAAATTGCACAACTGAACCACCGCTTCCAAAAGTATGGCAGACTCTCTGCCCCACCTCAGCAATACTAAAATGAAAAATAAAAGAAAGACAGGGAAAGTAGCATCACCAGAAGCCAGTATCAGTTCCTCACAGAAGTTTACCAGGGAGCAGTAGAGTGTCAAGAGAAAGACAAACAAGGGATACCGATTTTGACAGATTTGAAAGTATCTCAGAGCAGAAAGAAGATATATGGAGATTGCAATCAACTGGTGGCATCAGTGGGTCTCTCCTTTGGCTTGTAACTATTATGTTCAACGTGTAAGCTGTAAGCCAGGCCTCTATTTCCTCCTTAAGCCACTCTTACGAAAGGCCCAGTTTGAACAATGTCTTCCACACACATTTCTTGATCTTGGGTCAAATGAAAGAGCAGGAGGGAGGCCAAAGGAAAAACAACAGGGAGAAGAAACAAACAAGAAAATTAACTATTTCTTCCTCTGAAAAAGCAACTGTCGATTTGTTACTTGTAGTAGTACAGGAACTAATAAAGTATAAATAGAGCAACAAAACAAGTACTTCACTTCTAACAACGTCTCGTTAAAACAAGCATAGTAAAAACTTTATGATGTTCTTGATTTAGACCACTGTCCTACAACCCTGAAAGCCATGAAGCAAGAGCAGACCTTCCCCAGGCAGTTACGGGAGCGCAATCATTTTAATGATTCAGCTGGACAATCTTTTCTATCTGAAAAAATTTGTCTTCTGCAGCAGCAGGACACCCTTTCACATGTTTTCCCATCCTGACTAGGCTTCTCTACACACTCATCGAAGACATCAGCGTTGAGTGAGCAATAATTTACTGTACATAAAGAATTTCACCCACAGTTCAGTGTGAACCGTGAAATCAGACTTCTCCCCCAAATAAACATTACTATAGGCTTGCCACAAAGCTGAATCTTCCAAAATATCTGGTTATATGGAGTTTGCTAGACCGTTTGCTGATGGAAGCACTGTTTGACAAAGCATATAAAATTATACTTGGCACAGACTAGTCATAGTAGCCTATCTGGCTCACCTCAGAATAAATCTGGGACTGTGGCTCAAGCTCTACCTTTTTTTATTCCATCTTCCACTTTGCAGTATTTTCCATCAAAATGACAACTTATGAGAATTAGGACTATCAGTGCCAAATCAGAAAGGCTGATGGGGTCAAATCCAACCATAAGTGATAACATTACCCATCTGTACTTCACTGGGAGGGTGGCTGGAGGCCTTTGTAACCTAAGTGGAAGAAAGATGTTGTCAATAGAAACATATTTTTGAAGGAGCTGGTAGAGAAAGGAATCTGCAACAAACTCTGCCAGATCAAAAGTTGCAATAAATTAGGGCTGGCAAACGTGATCTAAGAAGTTATCCGTTCAGAACATTCAGGAAATCTACCTTGCTTTCATCTGACTGAGGACTGATTTTATAGACAAGCCTTATCTGACAATTATTCTTCATTGTCAATTGGCCAGGAGTTTGCTATCTGAATTGGGAAACAGAAGGAGCACTCGAGAATTTAGACCATATGTGTGTCAGCTGTCCACAGGATTGGTCTTTTAGAAGAATTCAAGTCTATCTCTACGGCTTGGATTTGGAACTATTATCCTCATTTCATGGTTTAATGTGAGGATTAAAATACTCAAAAGATTCATGTGGATACCACTGCTCCTCGTGCTTTCATTTTTTCCTGTTTTCCTGGCAGTCAAGTTTTATTTTGAAAGATTCCGAAAACTTAGGTTTTGTACTGCAGCAGAGAGCATACGGAAAATTGTTCAAAACCAGTCTATTCACTAATTCACTTCATGGTACCAAGAGGTAGCCACCACCTCAACTCCTCTAAACTTCCCAGGAAATATGTCCCCCAGAGGACAGCTAAAAATTATTCCTCTCGAATTCTGAGGAACAGAGTAGAAGAGGAAGTCAGAAATGGTCACTGAACTATCCCTTCCAGATCTGCTATTAACCATTAGCATTAGGTTAGAAAATGGCATGGATCTCTAAAACAAAGACTAAAGCATATAAGCTGAAAATTAATCTGAGTTTTTAAAATGTTTGCATAACTGACATAGTTCTGTTTCTCAAAAATCTTTGCAAGGTAAAAATTATGAAATCTGCATATGCCAAATGGAAATGGTAGAACGTTACAGACTTGTGTTCTTGAAATTTGAGATGTTGACTTTTTTCTAATCTATCTTTATTCTGTGATTTCTCATCTTATTTAACTGCATGGTTATTAAATCTAACTAGCAATGATTTGAGCTGCTTTAATGGGATGAAAATCATACAAAGAAAAACAAAAGATACTCATTGAATTTTTTTAAACTCTCTTCATGGTCCCTTGCCTTTTTTCTACCTTTTTTCCCTTGACAGTCTTTTTTCTACTTTTTTTTTTCTTGACAGAAATTATCATAGAATCATAGAATGGTTAGAGTTGGAAGGGACCTTAAAGATCATCAAGTTCCAACCCCCCTGCCATGGGCAGGGACACCTCTGACTACAGCAGGTTGCTCAAAGCCCCATCCAGCCTGGCCTTAAACACTTCCAGGGATGGGGCCTCCACAACTTCCCTGGGGAACCTGTTCCAGTGCCTCACCACCCTCACAGTAAAGAACTTCTTCCTAATATCTAATCTAAATCTCCCCTCTTCCAATTTAAAACCATTACCCCTTGTCCTATCACTAGACTTCCTGACAAAGAGTCCCTCTCCAGCTCTCCTGTAGGCTCCCTTCAGATACTGAAAGGCTGCTATCAGGTCTCCCCGGAGCCTTCTCTTCTTTTTTTATAAAAATTTATGATTTTTTTTAATTTCTAGATTGACAGATCACAGATTTACCATTTCAGTCCACATGTTTCCAATTGAAAATTCAGTCTCTATGAATTCTCATTACAGAGATCCTGCTACTGGTTTATATTAAGATGGTCAGTATTTCAGCAGTTCTACCAAAATTCTCCTCCTTTACTCTTTTTCAGTAACAATGAACACTTCAGTTGTTTTCAAACAAGTACATGTGGAGGATATAGAAATGATGTATCAAAGTAAATTGCTAGTAATAACAAACTATTGCGACTACAGTATCAATCTAAATTTACAAAGTATGGTTTAAATGACAGTTACGAGCCTTCTGCATTCCAGAAAATCAAGTTATGTATTTGAGAGTGACCAAAGTCCAAAAGCTGGACTTAACTATCTTCTGGTAGGTAATCAAGTCTTAAGCTATTGGTCCAATTGGAAATCATTGCCTGGTCTTGATTCACTTACTTTCAGTCCCATAAGTTTTACTATTTCTTTGTCAAAAGTTCTATTATACATTGTAATGCAGATAACAGTAATGTACTATTTTTCACTATAATCTATGTCTTCATCTAAGGAAAGGCTTTTGATCTTGGCAGCAATGTCATAGAGATTTTTTTATATGCACTGACTCTTTACTCTTCATTTCCATCTGTAAAGTGAGACCAAAAACCAAATTAAGGTAAATCAATAATATTCCTTACACAGAAACTTTGTTTTCCTTACACAGTAATTTCATTTCCAATAAAAGCAGCTACTGTTGGCCAGGAACAGTTGCAGTGAGTCTAACTGACCTGGGCACACATTCCTTGAGCTGTGTGAACAACTATTCTGGGGAGGTTTCTGGCTGATCCCAATAAAATAAAACAAAACACTTAGAAACATTTGTTAAAATTAAAAAGGAGATACTGGATTATACTCTCCATTCTGCCTTAAAAAATAAATTTAGATGATTTCAAATGAAGGTGAATTCTGAAACCAAAGTAGATATGTCTCATTTTGACAAAATTAAACTGAAACACATAGGTTTTCCCTATTCTTTCATTGGCCAAAAAATGAGCCATTCAAGAGACTGAATTCAACCTGAGCAGTTTTCATAAAGAAAAGTTTGTTTCCTGAAAAAAATCACTTGGATTCCCATTACTCCTATTACAAATTTGTGGGGTTTGAGAAGTTCATTTCTTTTATCACCTCTGAAAATGTCACCTGAAGTTGTTATAGGTCTGTTAAAAGATAACAATTATCACCAAAGCAATCTTGAGTGGTAGGGAATTTCAGAGTAGTAAGATCTAAAGTACAAATTAACTTTGGTTACTGCTCAGCTGCTACCCAGCAAGCTGGCTCCAGGAACTCCTTGCTCCTTTGAGATCATGCTGTTCTCTTTATTTCTTTTTCACAAGAAAAAACCTCATTTAGTGATGTTGCTAAAAGTATATCCAAGAAAATTTATGAATTATTAATAGGTAAGATTCATACAATCCGATGATAAATCTAATGGTTATTCAAATCGCTAGGATTAGCACAAGTCAGCTGATAATATTTTGAGACTAGTCTTCCCTGCAGCAAGATTTTTGCACTTTTATTAAAAAGAGAAAAATGCATTTTTTTAATACTCCACGAAAGACTTGTACATGCAGTACTCTGGCCATGCATAACAGTTCAGAAGCAGCACTCCAGAAAGCAGGGAACTAGAATGCGAACCACGAAGATACAGAAATGTGATAGCCATGTCTCCCACAAGAAGTGGACTGATCTAACTTGCTTTTTCTATAAACCTAAGAAATAATNACCAGGCAACACAAGCATGGATGAGGTTTGAGAGCAGCCGAAACGATGAGCCTGAATTGTGAGTATAAGACTCAAGGAAGAAAGGTCCTGTTTTAACATCTTGTATTTCTTGAAGGAAATTCTAAGGGCAAGCAGAAGCAGCAAAGATCAGTTGGATTAGCACACAATATCTGCATTTTAATGTGGACTTCTGTAGCGCAATACTCACAAATTCAGATGGACTTGCCCCAAAGCCCTACACAATAAAAACACCTGGAGACTTAGCAGTAACCTAGACATGGCCTCGTATTTGTGATGAAATACTGCTCACAGTATGAAGGTTGAGGATACATTTTTAATTTTCTAGTGAAGCCTGCAAAATTTCAAATTGGAAAAGGTAAGTTTAGGAGCAATTGGGATATGAATCAAGGTTTTTGAAATTTATCAAATAGAGGTACCATCTGGCCATCTTTATCTCCCACAAAAAGCAGACCAGATTAGGAACACAGACGTTTTAATATGGAAGTCACAAAAGGCCAAGGAGAGCCCTGGGATTTTTTTCAAATTTAAGACATGAAAAAGAAGTCACAGTATATGACTAAAAGTGAAAGATACTCCCCAGCTGTTTTTTAAAAGCTTCTAAAAATAAACCTCAGGCTCAGCCAATGTTAATAGGGTCAGAATTTCCATGCCAAGCAGCGATACCAAGGGGACTGGAGAAGAGAGATGTAGCTCTAATGTACTAATAATGACTTGTCTCCTTAGATTTTTATAAAATGTCAGGAATCCAGTTCTTCAGCCTTTGTGCTCGCACACTCACCGGAGTCCTCCACTGCGAGCAGGACGACTTGTACAGCAGAACCTTGAGTAACAGAAGCAGAAACGGAACTCTTTGACAATATATTATTTGCCAGCCATCTACCCTTTCCTCATACATATTTTCTCCTGCGCAGTACTCGAAGCTGCGGAACTGACAACCTTCTGCCACAAGGCTCTGGGAAAGAGCACACTTAGGAAGTTTAGGAAAAATCTGACATCTCCTTCCAATTTTGTTGTAAGGAAGTTATTTGCATTGTTTCATAAATCTGGTGCATGGCCACTCTGTAAGCCTGACAGACATCATGGCTTCATGCTTTATGTCTCCTTTTTTCCTTCCCTGTTCCGGTGTGGTGAGTCCTGAAGTCTGTCAGTAGTTTCCTGCATATGTCATGGTAATTTTAAGCTGCTTTTGTTCAAATAAAAGAGCTAAGATGAAAGACATGTATAAAAATCATTTATCGTCAAGCTGAAAATACTGTTCAAATAATTCCTTAACTATCCTTGCACTTTATTCATTCTGGAAAGCAATTTTCTTCAGTTTGTTACATAAGTGTGTGATACGGGAATAGGCTTTCTATTTACGCTTCTAATGGTTTCCAAGGAGATCTGACCCGCCATTCTTACAGCTCAAGGTCAGATAGTTTTGGTCTCAAAGTCTTTTGGCTCGTTAATTTGTTATTATGTTGAAGTCAAATCCATTACGGGCTACAGGTAGGGACACTTCTTTTGTTGTGCCTTTCAGCTTTCACTTTGCTTTTTTTGCTTTTTTTTCCCCGCTTTCAAGAGGAGAAGGCACTTTTGAACCAGCTCTCTGCGTCAGCAAGAATCCCAGTCAGTCAAAATAAGATTTGGGTTTTTTCAAATGCAGTTACCCCTATGTTTATTGAGTGCATTAACACTGGCATACCTTTACAACAATTATAAAAGAAAAAGAACCTCAGAATACAAACAGGTTGATTACATCCCTCTCTGCAGTCGGGGTGACCTTAATCTTGTTACATGTGTGTCCCGAAGGAAGTGAGAGAGAACTTGCTGATAAATCCGAGCCTCTTCATACACATGTGTGACATGGCACACCCACCTGCAAACAATCACCAGCACTTCTTTCACGGACCAAAAAATCACCTTCTGCTTCTCTTTCTCAAACAAAATAACGTACCACTGATAAGGGAGTCAAAGTCAGTAGGTCCCCAGAGATTATGAAGGCAAAGTAACCTTTTTCCTGCCACCAAGGCTTATCTTAATACACTTAACACTGTCTCTTGCTTCACCTGGACTGGTCCCACCCCCGTACACAGATTCTGATGCAGAGGACAATTAAGCAAGGGAAGGTCACTCTGCTAATTTTCATCCCCTTTGAATGAGGTTCAGCCACAGTAGGAAACATGTGCATTCTTGAGAATCCTGAAAACGTTCGATCCCTCCCCAGGCACTGTAACTGAACTCTTGCAAATTTCCAAAAGCCGCTCTGTGTCTTAATATAGTTAGAGCAATCTTGGTATCCTGGCTTCCTACAGCTGTTCCTTACCACTGCAAGTAACCTGTCTGAAAATTCACCTCCTTGGTAGGAAGAGAAGACTGACAGATGGTGAATAAATTCAAGGCTAGTTTATTTTTATAACTGGAAAATAACTTTCAGACATCCTGGTGGTCTACAGATTGTTTCCAGGTCTTTTCTATTTTAATGAAATATAAAATATGACTTGGATTCAGGATCGAGCAATTTAATTTTAGCCAAATTACAGAGAAAAGTAAATGCCAGCTCTTATTCTAAACTTTAACGTTCTGAGCCACGGAGGCATTTATCTTATGCAAAAATTATTGCAATAATAATAATACTTTCTGGTTTACAACTGATTTACCAGGAAATTAATATTTGGTTTTATGAACACATTAAGCAGATGGTACCTATTGTTGAAATTATCCCATAAAAGTACATGTATTTGGACCTGGTTACAGTGTAATCCGTGAGACACTTTTAAAGAGGTTGGTGTGGTTGGTTTTTCTTTAATTCTAACAAGTCGTTTTAAGTGTATAGCATGCAACCTTGGAGTTAACTGTGGTGACTCCACAGCTACAGTAATTTAAAAATGATGGACTTAATAATTTTCCCTCATAAGATGGAAAGAAAAGAGCAATATTAATGTAAATAACTTACACAGTTGTTAGAATTCTGGCCTGTTGTTAGTTTCATCAAAATCACTGATAAACTGAAGAGCTGTTATAAAACTTAAAGAAAACAGTGGCTGCTCCTGACTTCACTGAAGTTAACACTAAACTTTCCATTAGTTTCTGCAAAGCTCCAAGCTCATCTTCAAATAGAAGTCTTGAAGCTACGGAGCATCAAATCAATCCTATATTCCCTAAAACTTTATATATTTTTTAAGGATATTGCAGGAGCATACACAGCATTAAACAGCATCTTTGCCTGCAGTCCCAACACCAGTCCTGTTGTTGACTTCGTTCCATTTCCAAAGATACAAAACTGAACCAGGTACTTGTCAGGTAACTGGCAACCCTGTCACCTTCACAGGTGAAGAAAGACTAGAGATATCACTTGTGTATTAGAAATGTCTACAAGCCATCTCTTTATTTCCATCATATAGTCAAGTGAAAGGTGGAAACAATTTTTAAGAACAACTTCACACTTCATTTAACAAAATCCTACCACTGAAACAAATGGTTAAAGAAACAACTGCTCAACTCAATGTGATCATATACCCACCTGTACGCAATCTGATCCTTTTTACACACACTAACTGCAATTTTATCAGAGATTTTCCAAGCTACATGGCTAAAGCTAAGGTCCTAAAACCATTTAAAATTGGCCTGATTTTCAAAAGTGGTGATTCTGCCATTCATTTTTGACGGCTTTGCCGCAGAAATAGCAATGCAACTAGATGAAAATATTTGTCCGATCTAGTCAGAGACAACCTCTACGAACCACTGAATGTTCAGCAGAGTGGAAAATTAAACTAACAAATGAGATATCTAAATCTAAACAGAAGAACTTGATTTTAGGCACAGACCCATGCCTCCTAAATTCTGACAATCTCATTCCAGGCTTCTCCTCTGCTATAAGAAAAGGGATCCAGATACAGAAGGAAATTCAGATGTTATTTGGACTCTTTCTATGCTAATCAGAAAATGAACTTAATGAGATAGGTAGGCGGTCCTAATTTAGGTATCTCAATTAACTGCCTAAAGTTAAGTTGGATAAATTCAAACTAAGTTTGGAAGGTCTTGGGCACACTCTCTAAACTAGAAAAATAAATTCACTTAAAGGTGTTGCAGTTATGCAAATGTAGACAGATCCCCAGCAGACTTCTAAAAGCCAATCTTAATTATAATTAGATGCAACAAAAAAATGTAACATTCAGTCTGTTTCAAAAAATTACGTATAAAGCAGAAAATCGCAATTAAGTCAGTCTATAAATTTGTGCCAATTTATTGCAACCTCTCAATATAAAAGTGATGGAAAAACCTCTGAGAACCATTGACCTGGAAACCTGGAATCCTCGGCTCCGAAGTGGTGACAGGCAGCCTGCTGAGGAGGTCGCGCAGGAGAACTGGCAGGAGCCCTGGCGGGTTTCTGATTAAAAAATTCAGCTGGAACAGTGTCAAAAACTGAGCCACCAACACACAAACGACCGCTGGGACATTTCTTTGGTGCGTTCTTATTTTTATATTTACATGTCCCGATATTGCTTATGGAAAATGGCAGGCTACTTCAGTTAGACAGGATGCACCACAAACCACAAGTAGTAATCTATCAGAGGAGCTTTTAAATCAACCTGGCTTCTCCTCAGGATAATTATCTGCAGACACACGTAGCTGCAAAGAGCATTCTAGCTGGGTGCATACAGGCTGACTTCACTGGATGTAGTGGTATCTCCACATTTCTTAACATTTTTTGGCAGTTTCTTACCAGTGACTGACAGACGCGCCCGAGTGGTGGGTACCCAAGAGAAAACAGCTTGTGAGCAGGTGCCCCGCTGACTCCGCACTGACTCTTCTGTAGCACACAGCGTCCCCTTGGCTGAGCACAAATCCAACAAAGTCAATGTTCAGTTTCTGGTTTATCATCTTTGCCTGCATGCCCTCTGCAGCAGTTGAGGACTTGCAATATTTACGTTCTCTCCTTAAAAAGCGACTCCATTTTTGTCCCAGGACCAGACTGATATTCTGTGAGGCTCTAGAATATGTTTCTACTGTCACCCCCTGTACAGCTTGCAATTTTCACTTTCCCAGGATGTCTATGTCCAAACGCTTTTAACTTTTTAACTTTTTCAGGTGATTTGGGGAACAAAGAAACCCACCTTTACCCAGGTTATATTACAGCGTTGCCTTCCTAACAGTTCAAAAAAAGACATGCTTAAATACAAACCCCATTTACCCTGAGATCAGTAATCTAGGCGCTTCATAGCATGAAAGACTTACATTCTGTTGTCGTTAAAGCTGGGGTGTACACATTCTGCTTTCCTTTTTGTCCCCAAGGAAAAGCAGCTATTGTTTATCCCCTAAAAAGAGAAATGCATTTGAAGACCCAGAACGATTGTCGCACTACAGCATGGAAGAGGGCTGAATCATCCGCAGCGTATCAGGGGAAGCTCTGTCACTGGCTTCAACAGCTCAGGAATTTTCCATCCGATCACTTTATTTCTTCACTTACTTTAAACACAGTAATAAATGGCACAAACCACCGAGTGAATGAAGGCCCACTAAAATCAGCTGTGAAACTCCCAATGATTACACCATGGCCTGATTTTGACACTTTAAACAACAATATGAAGCAAAGATTCGATCTTTCCCAGCCTCTGGCAAGCTAAGCCTAGACTTGAACAAGAAATACACCATAAAGTTGTATTCCCTATCAACTCCTGGAGGTAAGGCCCTTCAGCAAGGGTAATTTAGCACTGAAATTACATTGTCTTTTCTTGGAAATCTCTGTGATCTTCACCATCTGTTTCATGTGATAAAATAAAGTTGTTGATTTGATGCTGTATCTTCTATGTCAGAATAAAGGCCAATTCCAATTTGCATCAAGCAGCAAAAAAAAAAAAAAAACCAGTAGTAATTATAAATTATAATGAAAACAAGCACATGCTTTTCCACATTTTAATGAAGCAAAGGTAGCTGCACTGGTTAACAGCTCCGATGAAATTCAGATCACGTTACTTGGATTTTTCAGTTTCAGACGAGTAAGGCTGCAGCAAGGAGGTATAGTAAGAGCTCTAATGAGTTTCCTCACCACATAAAAATTACCCAGCAAGCAGTACAAAGATCACTCAAATGAAAACAAATACTCAATAAAGCAGATAATTGACTGCAATCTTAGTTAATAAGATGGCCCCAAACTGCCCTGCAAAAATGCCAAAGCAACTAAATATAAATGTTTATCTTTGTTAGCAAAGGAAGAAAAACTTCTATAATGTTCCAGAGAACTTCTATACTGTTTTATGGGAGTCTAAAGTACTTTAAAAATAATTAACTATTTTATGTCGCAGTTTCTGGCTTGAAGTTTTATTTCAGCTTTGAATCTGATGGTTTATGATCTAGAGTCCTTGTTATCCTCTGAACCTGTCAGCATCAGCTTTTATTTTCTGTGTCAACAGAGGACGCTAAAAAGGGACACTGATTACTAACATTTTTTACAAGGTCTAGTAATTGTTAGCTGAGGATATCCTCAGCTACACTCACACACATGCATGTACACACATATATATCCACAACCACAGTCTAATGACAATACAGCAGATTTAATATAGTTTTTTCATTATTTTCAATCTCCCTCAGATCCTGAGATGAATGATGAATGATCATGGAAGCAATCATTCAAACAAGATTCCCAGAACCCCTCTGTAACCTAAGAAATCATTTTTTAAAAATAAATAAATGGGATACTCAAAAGTTCCTTCTACAGCGCTGTTTTAACATCACTCCCCATGGAAAAGTCTAGAATACCACGCAGACAACAGAAATCCTCTGGCCAGCAAGGTACTGCGCATCCTGGTGGGATTCCAGCCAACTCAGTATTGCTCTCTCCGTAACACTAAACATTGAGCTTAAGTGCTTTGCTTGACCAGACAGAAACGGTTGACTGCTTAACCCTGGGGTCTTAGAAAGCACAGCGGAGGGAGCATCCAATGTGCCCTTCAAACCAGGCTGTGGGAATTCGTTACAAGGGGCAGAATATTTAGTAGGTCTCCCTCATTATGTCCATCTTACGCTTCACCTTTCTGTTGAGTCCACCCATACATGCGATAAGTTAATGACAACTGTTTTTCTAGAATAAAAGCTGTATTCAAACTATGCCAGCTCGATTCACAAATCCATACATAGTCAGCTTATAATAGATCATTTTCTAAAGGACATAAAGTAAGATGTCTTTCTAAAGAATGAAGAAACAAATGCCCGTTATCTCCTTAGAAACATTTGATCGCATAAGGGTCTCACTTCCTGCAATTGCTGGTTCCACATCCTCCCCACTACTTCAGGAAGGATGCTATTATATGGAGCTATTTTTAAATAGCACTGCTATTTCAAATTAAAAAAAAATCCTTGTAGGCAGATTTTTGTGAGTGGGTTACTAATAATGTAGCGGTTCCTCCTGGGAGTCTCGAAGCAACTGAGGGAAGCGAGACACTCTGGTCCCTTTGACTCTCCAACAGAGCTGGTTACCCCAAACAGTTTCCCACAGCTTCCTCCCAGAATGAATTTTCTTTCTTATGAATACTCACAGGGTTAAGCATTGCTGTGTTTGTTAATACGAATGAAAGCTCCTAGAAAGGGATTTAGGCAGATGCTGACAGATAAACTGCCAGTGAACTCTCAGCAGATTGAGAGATTTGGATAAGTATATTAAGTTTGATCCTTATCTAGACTTGGTGCTTCTTGCTCCCTTACCCCACCAACAAACTTTCAGCCTTCCTTTCTTCACAGTTGCAATCCCCGTTATCCTACCACACGCTGACCTGTCTAACTCCTCCCTGGATCTGCCACCTTAAAGGGAGGAGGCTGACAAGGAAGCTACTATGGGGCAGGCAGAATTCCCCACTTCAGCAGGTTTTCCATCCTCTAGGAAAGCGACTCGGTAACTCCTTCTTCCATTTCATCCCCCCCTCCATCTGATTTTGACAGGACAGCATAAACCCACTGCTACATCTCCCTAGCCTCTCGCCTCTAGGTTTTAGAATCGAACAACTAACAGTTTGAGCACTAAATGATCCTTAAAATTGAAAAAGCAAAGACACGCAAGGCCTTCCAATCACAACAGAAGCAAAGAAGGAAGGAAAGAAGAACAAACAACCACAGCTCCCCAAGAGCTTCCTCTGCAGCCTCATCTCTGCCACAGGGAAAGGACTGCACTATTTCAAATCCCAATTCAAGCCGATTTTTCTCAGAAAGCTAAAATCCACAGATTCATTCTGATGGTGATGATGAAGAATACTTATTTTGCTACATATGGTATGCCTGGCACTGTTAAACATCTAGAAAAAAAAACAGTCTCTTTCTGAAATAACCTTTTCACACATTTGGAGCAGAAGGCAATCCATCAGTGTAATAGCAATGAAAAATACATGAGTTTAACTGCCTCATTGCTGGCAATTTGAACTGAAACAACTCACAAGCACGACCCTCATGCATCTCCTGGCTTTTGCTGAAGGAGTGACAAGGAGGAACAAGATGTGACATAACATACAAACAGACTCCCAAACGGCCACTCATATCAGAAAACTGCAATTTCTTCATGAATGCATAATAAACTCAAAGTAAAAAGAATCATCTTGTACTGGCTGAAGGTGCATATTCCAGTTCCCTCCTTCTTTCTCTGATGAAGGCACTAAGCCCACAATTACCTCCAAGCATCACAAAATTACACAATTTTATTTCCATTCTATGGCAGATTTCCATTGTCAGAAATCCCAGTAATGCAGAACCAGACCTCTGTGGCAGATGCCACCTGCATTCAGTTCTTGTCACTGATTTATTCTGCCATCTTGAAGAAACCAGTTAAATGCTCCCTGCCTCAGTTCCTCCTCCTGCAAAACAGAGGTACTAATCCTTAATTCCAGCTAAGGTCTTTCACCAGCTGTTGCAAAAACGTGCTATGTAATTAGCTGATATTACTACTAGGGCTTACTAATTCTTTCATATTATGTCTCATTTTATAATTTTAGACAGATTTTGGCAATTAAGTACAAAAAAAAGACCTATTTGCTTGAGCTAGTCCTAATTCAGTATCAGAGAAACTGGTTTATTCCTCACACCTACCCCTAGAGTTTAATTTCAATATAAAGTATCTCTGACACGATTGTGCTTCCTTCATTAATGACGGATATCAGCAAATCCATGGAACAAAGTGTTCATTTTAGAAATAAGGCTATCATGTTTCTAGCAAGCTTTCCTATGACCAGGAACAAAGAAGCTGTAAAAAGTGGACAAATATTAACGACTGTGAACTCACTTCCCACATTTGAACTCTACGCCAATGCACAGAGGGGGCAAATTCTGAAGCCAAGACTCTTTGTGGTCTGCCCACCTGCCCCTTCTCTCAGGGTGGAACGAGAACCCAGTGGGCTATAAAAGCAGATCTGCCCGAGTTTTCCCAGGTATTTCTGCTAACATGTAGTTTTAATCTGCGTCATTCGTAATATTTCAACCGGGGCACAGATGGGATCTATTGGCATCTACAAAAGTGCACCTATTGAGAAGAGAATTAAAATAGCAAGAGATCTAGAAGCCATTTGGCATGTTGCTGGTCTATCCTGCAATACTGTAAAGGAAAGAAAACTGATAAACATTCCTTCGTAAAGGAATTAAAGGAATATGATACAGCAGCATAAAAAAGCCCCAAGAGCATGTGATATTCCAAAGGAAGTAACATGAAATTATATCCCCAGCTGTGATAATATTAGTATAGTGACCCATGACTACAGATCCAGCAAACTGAAAGTTGTGACCCTAATGATTGTATATAAAAAGGTGCTGAACCAGGAGAAGGAAAAAAAAAAAAAAAAAAGGAGGAGGAGAAGGGGAGACAAAGTACTTTTAAAGCAAATCCAAACACAATATTTATCAACCCACCTGCTATTTGTTTCTGTCAGACCTGTCAGTCAGTGATCTTAGATGAGAGATTGGAAGCAATAGCATATGTGTCTGCTGGTGGCAGCCACAAAATTATCATTCCAGAAAGCAGCATCTTGTGGGTAGGAGAGAATCGAGGGAAATGTTGTTGCTGAGACCTGAAAATGGAAATAAATGGGATGATTTTCAGTTACTCTGCATGCAACCTTCCATGACAAGAATGTTTGAAGGCATTGAATGCTTAAAATGATATGCATTAAGAGAGGTAAAAATTGGGCCAAATTTGCCCCAAATCTCACACGTTTTTTGGCAACCATAATTTATGCACATCTCTCTCACTTCCATATTATTGGAGGCACGTAGGGGATGGGGTTCAGTGCAAGGGAAATTTAACTTCAAATAGCCGTGCACTCCCTATATACCATCTTCTCTGTCCCCAGCGTAATTTATAGCATCTTCAAGAAATGATCTGATTTTGGCTTCCTGTAATTCCCTATCAAGCAGAGAATTTCCATGCTGTAACACATTCAAACAGGCACCACTTATGTCAAAGCCTGGAAACAAAACCAGTGTGTAATCCTTTTGTCACTTTTCTCAGTCCCATATTACATAGCAAAATTTCTCAGGGACCTAGTACACCTCACTAGTAAACCAATTAAAGGACTGTTATTTAAACTTCTAAATTCATTATGCAAGAAGAAGAGTACACCAGTCATCTTCTCACTTCACCACGTAGAAAGATACAACAGCAACATCTGACTGACATTTCAGATGCATTCCCACATGTCAGAGTCAATGTGCCAATAGTAGGCATTTCGGTACTAACTTTCTTTGTCTAAATAACTGGGAAGAATTTGTGCATAGCAGAAACCTGGCCTGGTGGACCTCAAAACAATTCTACAATATAAATATTAAGTAAAGAATATAGGAAGAATAGGTTTATGCTTTTTCCCCCCTAACCCTTTCCCTACTCCCAGGATTAAAGAAAGTTTCTTTCTTTCCTTCTGTCTCCTTGCATATATGGAGAGAAATTCTGGTTCCTTAAAATCTTTGCCAGAACTGTTCAATTCTACAGACCTGACTTTTACACTAGGCGTATCAGTCTACTCTAGTCCCACTGGGAGGTTTCATTGAATTCTACAGGCAGGGATACTATGATTTTTAAATTAAAAGTCAGAAGTTTCATTTACATATATTGGCTTTGCCAAACACTAATCAAATATTGAAACTAAGCATGGCAAAACTAACTTGATACTTGTGGATACTATGTCCTTTATGCAGTGCATTGTGTCCTGAGCAGGAATGAATTTCTGCTCTGCGAGAAGTCCTGATAAAAGCCATATTAACAACTACCAGCTAAATTCTTACCCAATAGGTGGGTATTTTAGATCCTTAAATCTCTCCTAAGGGCAGGATCTCCTCAGAGGAAAGAAGAGAGAGCGCTGATTTGTTCCTGCCAAGGTGGTGAGGAAATTGCACGTGACTCCAAGGCATGAGGGCAGAGGCAGAAGAAGGGCCAGGAAGGACACCTGAGCCACCAGCCGAGTGAGGAGAACCATGCAAGGGAGCCACTGCAGAAAGAAAGGAGCAAACAGCGGGGTGTTTCTCAGTGACTCACATCACTGAAGAAAACTGTTTATGGAAGATTCCAGAGGAGCAGCAGCGGATGGCTGAGCCATGGGCAGAAAGGGGGGTCCTATATCACGAACGAAGAAATGGTCTAGGATGCCTTGAAAGACTTGGAGTTTGGGAGAGCCTGAAGGGTCTTTCTAATATTTATGTCCAAGAGATAGGATTTAAGCTCCATGATCCATCTGTCTTCTCACTGAGAAGTACTGATTTCACACACAGACTCAATGATTTCAGTAATTTCATAATAACATTCTTGATACTTAAAATCCATCAGTTTCACAGACCTGCAGTTTAGGGCATCAGACAGGACCTCTGTGGTGGTCTGCTCCGAGCTCCTGGATTATACAGACATATGGTTAACCTGAATTCCTGCGTGAAGCAAAGCATAACATTTAGGTGGAAAAAAAACCCCTTCAGTCTAAACTGCGATATTTCCATGAAGAGAGAACACCTTTAGGGCCACTTGTTTGGTGCAACTGTTGCTGTAAAAAAAGTTTCACCGTGAGCAAAACATACACAATGCAGCCTGGAAAAAAAAAGCTATTAAACTTCATTGTTCCATACTTTTTTGTTAATTCCTGGGTCAAGTGTATTTATTTTTAATATATGCATACAAGATGGAAGTCATTTTAATGCATTTAAAATTACTTGTATTCTTAAGAAGGGCTAGAGGGATCTTGTAGTCTTAATTAACATTATAAGAACCAAGTGACAATGCTTGAGGGCATAATAGGAAACAATGTAAAAGAACTGCCACAATGCACAGCCCAAACAAAGCTACTCTATGCAATATGGTTTCTTTGAAATTGTGCAAGAGAACTATTTTTACATACAGTCCACCCTAGGGAATGAACGAACAGAAAAAAACCTGCAACTCCATTACCCTTAAAAAAGACATTTTCAATAAGCCTGTGTCTACCACCTGCTAAGAAATATTTTTACTATTTTAAAATTCTTTCTACCCAATTGTTTTAGGAATTAAAATGCATTTTTCATCATACTGAAGATGGTCTCTAGGCCACTTGCCTGTCTGCAGCAAATTGAAGCTTGGAACCTCTAAAGTTGTTTAACTGGCAACTGCATAAAATAAATCAAATGAATCGACACTGTTAACCGTTAAAGCATGGGCAAGTAAAAACAAAGAAACTATTCTCCTGAAGGAGTCATTTTGACCTCCTTTTGGTACTGCACTACTTTTAGTCAAGCTCTGTTTCAGTTCAAGTTAAGGTATAACTGTAGAAAAAATACCAGTGAACATTTTATTAATAAATGTATGATCCTTTCCCCAGGGTATAGTTCTTTATATACACTTGTAATTAACTTATTTGCCTGAGGTTGTCCTCAAAGATGGAATGTTATTGATACAAATTTTGGGGGGTCCCACCATCCAGGCCAACAAGAACTGAATCAGAAATGCTGGAGAACAGATGGTATTCATACAACAGATAACGCATTAAAATGTCTGAAGTGAAATGCAAAAATATTACTTTCAGCGGACATAATTATGCACTATTTCAGGACTCTTAGAGAAACTTTTGACTTTTGTTGCCACCACTAAGAAGAGTAAGATCTTCTTTGAAAGCTAAAGACAAAAGAAGGGTGGATGGACGGATTCCGATAAGTTCAGTAAAGAAAAAAAAAGCAAGGCAACAGAAGGCCAATGCTTCAATCTTGTTCATAAAAGTCTCAGAAGAACCAATAAGCAGTGGAGACCCATTCACATACGTTCCCTCATGGCCCAAGGTACATATCTCACCTTCAGAGAGAGCATCTTTCTCCTGCTTCTCACTCTGCTGTCACAGACTTCAAACAGCCAGTCTGGCCCAGGGCCACAAAAGAGCGAGAGCAAGGCTGGAGGTTTCCAGGGACACTGATGAGGGAACTGCAGAAGCTGGACCAGCGTTGCTGTAGAACGATGTCCAGAAAAAGCGCACACTGTCAATACAGGACAGGAAAATGACTCAGAAAATCCAGGTTCCCTTTCTAGATGCGTAACAGATTTCCAGTGAAACCATGAACAATTACCAGACACGTCCCCTGCACTTCAGGCTCCCATCAGTAAAGTGGAGATAATACTCACCTACATCTTGTTCTCTGTAAAGGAAAATGTCTATTAGCATGTTTGCTATGCAGATGGAAGCTAGGCCAGACCTTAGCTTGGAATGTCTTTGTGCTACAGTAATATAATAATCAAATGCAAAAGATGCGTGAAGTTTCAAAATTAAATAGGCTCTCACAGAGGATAACTGAAATAGCACAGCAGCTATAAGGCGGAACAGCCTCCTTTATTAATTCAATTTTTGGCATAACAGCTTGAGTTGTCTGATGCCATGCCATCATTTTAAAGTAGAATTGCAATGCCACACAGATTGCAAATATATAGCAATATTCATGTTCTACGAACTCCTGCCGTCCACAGGAAGACAGTAATCCAGTTGCTTCTGCAAATTCAGTAATCAGACCAAATGCATATGTAAGAAGCAAGGTACTGTTGAATCGGTGCTCTGCCTGAATTAATTTTCCAACACACTGATTAGCTAGCTGAGTGCATAGTCAATAGTATGGTGACGAGTGTACTGTAAAATTTGATGAAGAACAGACTGTACTATTTTACTGCCTTTGTCATGGATATTGGGAAAAGAGAGATTTTACATGAAGCTATTTGGTAAAACTAGACCCTCTGAATATTATATGCATATAAAATGAGATCATTTTCTTACTCTGGTGTAGTTTTGTAGTGCCTATTTGATAGGACAACCAGCAAAAGGATTGCTTATTTCCAAAAGCAAAACAAAACCACAGATTGTTAAGAGTATTTCTGTAGATCTCAGAGCCAAGCAGTAAAACTAATGCTACCAGGGCCTACAGACCTTTTGTTTTAGCAAAATACGTGCTGTTTCAGTGAAAAGTGTTTTCAGGTCACTCTGTGAGTCAGGATTCTGCCAAAGCAAGAAGTAAATCAACCAGGGAGCAATCAGATTTCTACCACTCTGGGCAGTTTTTTACCTACACGTGGAGCTGATTAAATTAGTTTGTCGCTATTGTCCTGAAGGAAAATACTCTCTCCACCTCCTAACTTGGCTCCTTATAAAGTAGAGCGGATATCCCTGACAATATAGAATCATGGAATCTTAGAATGGTTTGGGTTGGAAGGGACCTTCAAGATCACTTAGTTCCAAGCCCCCTACCATGGGGAGGGGCACCTCCCACTGGATCTGGTTGCTCAAAGCCTCATCCAACATGGCCTTGAACGCTTCCAGGGATGGGACCTCCACAATTTCCCTGGACAACCTGTTCCAGTGTCTCCCACCCTCATGGTGAAAAATTTCTTCCCAACATCTATTCTAAATACCCAAGTAGGAAAAACTCATACTTCTACACCTCACCCTGGAGTTTTTCATTGCCCATTTCTTATCACTATGACGACATGAAAATCTAAACGGTGACAGATACGATAAATCTTTACAGGAATATAATTTCAGAAGTCTTTAAAAAAAAAAAAGTCTGTTTTTAAGTAGATGAAATAACTATAAGCGTGTATTGCTGGTTAAGATCAGAAACCCAACAAGTCAAGCCCTGCTACCAGAAAACTTCCAATGAATGGAAGAGTTGGTTGGTTGGGTTTTGTTTGGTTTTGTGGTTTTTTTTACCCTGGTTTCTCATGAATAACGTTAAACAAAGAGCAGCAGCTCCAGACACATTAGGCTTTGTCTGCTTACCACGTGCCATTTTATGTGGACACATTGGTGCCACATCAAAAAGTCTGCAGGCTTGTGAAAGGATGGAAGGACGGAGGTTTTTGCTTGCAGCCATCTCCCATAGGTAAAGAATAAGGAGAGGCTGGCTGACAGGGGACCTTGGTAATAACCTTTCAAGTCTAACTCAAAGGGACTGAACTAAGCCCTCCTGATTTCCCTTTGCTGTGTGAAATTATGTAGTGGCAAACAGATTCCAAATTTTATAATACCCAGGATGTTAGTTAGCATTATACTCTTGCGACATTATAGGCCGGGGTTGAAAAAAAAATGCCTTAATGTATACTTAAAAAAACTGTAATCTATTTTCCAGGAACCATATAGTAAATTGCACCTGCTTCACAAAATCTTTACTGTTTCCTCCTCTTCTGTTGCAGGATTATTTCCTAATGTAATAGCTGGAATTTTAATGCAGTTATTTTTCCTTCATGATAACCTAAGATTCACTAATGAAAAAATGATACAGATCTTCCTTTTTATTGGGTAGTTAGTGAAAATTTTTACTACTTGCTCATCATTTCCAGTCCTACCTTTTTTAACCGAATCATAGCAGTATGATGAAACGAGTCTAATTTTACCTATAAAGTTCCAGAGTCCTTTAATTAAAACCCACTATTCTGGTGCCTGCTAGATATACAGGGCATCTTCCAACCTGGGAAAACACAAAGGACCAGGAAAGATCTCCTCACTGACTGATTAATAAATGACTGGAACAAGCTGGCTTCACAAATGCAGATGGGTTTTTTCCATCTTTCTGCTTTAGAAGAAAGGAGAAAAGGAAAAAACCAAAGATTTCACCATCCCTTTGAATTTCAACATTCTCCACTGTCACAGGCTAAAATTCAATAAAAATTAACTTCAAAATATAATCCTTGTATGACTATGGACTTTATTTACTCCAATACACACAAGCAATAGGACAAGAAAATGGCCTCAAGTTGTGCCAGGGGAGGTTTAGGTTGGATATTAGGAAAAACTTTACCGAAAGGGTTATCAAGCACTGGACCAGGCTGCCCAGGGAAGTGGTGGAATCACCATCCCTGGAAATATTTAATAGATGGGTAGACGTGGTGCTGAGGGACATGGGTTAGGGGTGGTTTAGCAGCGTTAGGTTTATGGTTGGACTCGATCTTGAAGGTCTCTTCCAACCCAAGTGATTCTATGGTTCTCTGATTCTAATATGAATTTCAAAGGAAACAGTCAAAGAATCTCTAATGGCGTTTCTTGGAAGTTAGAAGTAGAGGAGATGCTGTGACTACAATCTATCTTTTAACAGGAACAGATTTGGTCAAGCAGTAGCATTTGATGACATCAGAAAGTAATTAAGGAAAATTCACTGATAAAAACACGCATATCTATCATTTACACTTGCAGGTAAAAAAATCAAACTTGTATCTGAATTCATATCAAGAGATTTCAAATCATGGATGTCTGTTTATCAAGTTTTATCTATTTGAAACCTTGTCTTTATCATTCTCCCTCTTCAACTAATGAATGACTCAATTGTTTCACTGAAGATTTTAGAGCATAGCATTTGGATTTGAATCACTCCTGCTTTGCTGACTGGAAGTTTTTACTCACCCATACAAAATTAATAACCTCTGTGGACTTAGAAAAATATATTTAAATTAAATAAAACCTACAATCCAAATAGTCTTGCTGGTTTAAAGCCTTGATTTAAACTAAATAAAATAATTGACCAATTGTTGAGCACTCTGGGACTTTGTTAGTTTAAAACACATCTTACAGTGAAAAAAAGTCTTGTTACATTGCTCAAAATCTGAATACAACCATTCCAAACCCTGGAGAATTTCAATAGGTGTAACAGCAGCAGCATTTGGCACAAAATAGCAATATTTACTGCATATACTACATACCACTTTCAGCAATCTCAGAACTCTTCAAAAAATCTTTCTTCCATCATCCCCATTCCACAGAGGCAGGGAGAAATAAGGCACAGAAAGATCTGAGACGCTGAATCAACATCAGATCTGGGAACATCCATCCTCTAGATGTGTCCTGACCAAAGGCCCACCATTGCCAGTACATTCCAACCCATGAGATGGAATACAACACAAAGTGAACATAACTGTCTTTACATAGGCACTACCAGGACTTTCAAAACTACAAGAAAAACATAGTTTCTGCTTCTCCACTAACAAGCGTCCTGTAGACTAAAGACAAACAGAAGTCTATCAAGTCTATCTAGTTTTAACTACTCTAAATATCTTCCCACCTTTTTACCTCTTCAACTAAAGAATGACTCAACTCAGTGAGGATTTTACAGAAGGTAGCACTTAGATTTTAGACTCTTGTATTTTCCTGATTATAACACTTAGCACTCTACCCCATGACCGGCAATGGGCAGCAAAAATGAGTCAGCATGTCTAGTTTATCCCTCTGCCACCATGGTATCCTACCTCTAAACGATAAGTTTCTGCTGTTTGCTAGGGAGACACCGTTACATCTAGTGCAGGTATCATCCTGCCACCCAAGGCAGAGTTTAAAGAAAGTCACCTTCTTTATGGCACCCTGTACAATAGAGCCCTTAGTTTTTTCCCCCTATATACAGATGGGCCTGTTGTTTGAGAACAGAGAACAATGCTTAAAGAATATTTAACTCTTAAAGCATACTGAGCCTATGAATGAGAAAGTTTAGCAACATCTCATTACTTAATCAAGCAGAGCCTTCTCTTTTAATAAAGAGACTTCTTTGCTCTTCAGAAAATTGAAATATCTGTCCCGGTTCTCTCCTCTAAAACAAAGATGATGATTCCTGCCTGCAAGAAAGAGCTACTGAGAGCATAATGGGATATTTCTGAAGCCCTTAATAAAAAATGGCACGACTAGATTCTGTGGAACTACTCGAATACATAAAACCTTGAAAACTGGTAGCAACAAGACAAATTTTGTTCACCACTACTCACAGAAGATGAAGTCAGCTCAGCTGCGTGCTCTTCCATGCGCACACACTGTAACAGAAGGAATTTCTAACATCCACAAAGCATCTGAAATTTTACACTGCTTTCCACATTAACCAAATTAAACTCCAGGCTAAGCAACATTTCTCTGCTAGAACCAATGAAATCGCATTCTTTTATTTTGGTACAAAATTTACTCTATAATACAGACTAGTACTGTGCACATAGTATTCTCATAAAATATGCCAGAACAAGATTCAATTCATTTTAATTTAACTAAATTAAGATAATCCACAGAAACCCTAAATCTGCTATCATAATGGTATAAATCAGAATTTATTCTACTCAATTCAAGGAGCTGGCACAAAATCAAAATAAGTTAGATAAGAATCATGACCACCAGATCCTTATTATATAGTTATGAATGCCTTCTTTGCTTCAGTCTTCACTACTCAGGCCAGCCCTCAGGACCCCCAGACTTTACATGTAACAGGGAAAGTCTGGAGCAGGGAAGACTCTCCCTTGGTTGGGGAGGATCAAGTCAGAGACATATTAAATAAACTGGACATCCACAAGTCCATAGGTCCTGATGGGATGCACCCACGAGTGCTGAGGGAGCTGGCAGAAGTCGTTGCTGGTCCACTCTCCATCATCTCTGAAAGGTCCTGGAGAACAGGCGAGGTGCCTGAGGACTGGAGGAAAGCCAGTGTCACTCCAGTCTTCAAAAAGGGCAAGAAAGAGGATCCGGGAAACTACAGACCAGTCAGTCTCACCTCCATCCCTGGTAAGATGATGGAACGGCTTGTTCTGGGCGTCATCTCCAAGCATCTGGAGGAAAAGAAGGTTATCAGAAGTAGTCAACATGGATTCACCAAGGGGAAGTCATGTCTGACTAATCTGATAACCTTCTACAATGGCATGGCTCGATAGATAGATGAGGGGAGAGCAGTGGATGCTGTCTACCGTGACTTCAGCAAGGCTTTTGACACCATCTCCCACAACATACTTGTAGGCAAGCTTAGGAAGTGCGGGTTAGATGAAATGACAGTGGGGTGGATCGAAAACCGGTTAGCAGGTAGATCTCAGAGGGTTGTGATCAGTGGGGCAGAGTCGAGGTGGAGGCCTGTGACCAGTGGTGTTCCTCAGGGGTCAGTGCTGGGACCAGTCCTGTTCAATGTATTCATCAATGACCTGGGTGAAGGGATGGAGTGCACCACCAGCAAGTTTGCTGATGACACAAAGCTGGGAGGGATGGCTGACACCCTGGAAGGCAGAGCTGCCATTCAGCACGACCTGGACAGGGTGGAGAGTTGGGCAGAGAGAAACCTTATGAAGCTCAACAAAACTAAGTGCAAGGTCCTGCACCTGGGGAGGAATAACCCCATGCACCAGTACAGGTTGCAGGCTGACCTGCTGGAAAGCAGCTCTGCAGACAGGGACCTGGGAGTCCTGGTGGACAACAGGATGACCATGAGCCAGCAATGGGCCCTTGTGGCCAAGAAGGCCAAGGGCATCCTGGGGTGCATCAAGAGGAGTGTGGCCAGCAGGTGGAGGGAGGTCATCCTCCCCCTCTGCTCTGCCCTGGTGAGACCACATCTGGAGTCCTGTGTCCAGTTCTGGGCTCCCCAGTTTAAGAAAGACAGAGAACCGCTGGAGAGGGGACAGCAAAGGGCCACAAAGATGATTAGGGGGCTGGAGCATCTTTCTTATGAGGAAAGGCTGAGGGAGTTGGGCCTTTTTAGTCTGGAGAAGAGAAGACTGAGGGGGGATCTCATCAATGCTTACAAATACTTAAAGGGAAGGTGCCAGGAGGAGGGGGCCAGTCTGTTTTCAGTAGTAAACCAGGAGGGTTGGACCAGATGATCTCTAGAGGTCCCTTCCAACCCTCACCATTCTGTGATTCTGTAATTATCTTTAAGAGTTTTATGACACACAGTCCAAACTACTCTAAATTAATACCAATTCTAAGTATCAGGCAGTGCTACAACTTTCTTATATCTATTCAGAACTGGGTATAATTTTCAGATGAGTACCCAAGTGAAGAGCCGTATTGTAGTGAAATAAAGCAAATAAAGCATGCTGTAACGTAATGTGTTAGCTACCTGTTTGTTGAGAAATTATTAATCACAATACTTACAAGAAAAATTAATTCCTTTACAGATGGTAAACTCTTCCAATGAATGAGTGCGAAAGTTGAGATCTTGAGAGCCTACGTCTAAAAGCAAAATCCCCTTCATCTCTTCCTGTGCTGTGACAGGAAATACCCAGGTCCATGTTCAGGAAGGCAGCCTTGCTTTGTTAGAAATGTATGACTTTCCCCTGAGCAGACACTTTAATGCTATCTTGTAAGAACATTTATTATTAGAGAAGACATTCTCTTCAGCTTTCCAAGTTGACATCTCGGAGCATTTAATAAATTAAGCTGCAAAGGCAATGTCATTCCAGCCAGAAGTCATTCTTGCGATTATTTCCATACTAAAATTTTTTGGTGAATATGTATTTTCATTAGCTAGGGAAAGCAGCCAACTACTGTTAGGGAAGTGAAGTAAGGATGCCTGAGTGAGACATTTCCCAATGAAATCAATGTAGGAAACCATTCCTGGTGGTTGGAGATCCTTGTGGTGAAGTAGAAAGTAAGAAGCAGAAAGTAAACCTCTTCAGACTGCAGGAGTTCTGGAAAGCTGGCACTATCCAGCAACTTGTGCAAATTGTGAACATTTAACCTGCTGTTCCTAAAACCGACTCTGAGATTCATGCAGAGCAGAGTTGTCAAGTGACCACTGATGGCATTAAACACTTCTTTTCAAAAGAACATTGCTGCTATGGGTAGATCAAAGAAACAGCAAGCCTTAAATAGCATCATCCAGCATCTCTCAGCAATAATAAATTTCAGTTACAGCATCACTCCAGCTCCTGATTACTGGTAGCGTGCTTTACATATGGCTTCAGTAACAAAGTTGTCTTTCTCTAGTGTATTTGCTTCAGTGAACCACAAAAACAAATAGGCTAGAAATTATAAAACAGTAAAATGCAGCAATCTTGCTGTCATTTAAATCAATGAGAACAGATAGCCTAATAGTACTTGGTAATACAAAGCCTCAATCCAGCACCTTAATTTTAGTTTTTCATAACAGAAGATGAAAACAGAAACCTTAATGTAAATTAAATTTTCATGTTTAACAAAACAACTGATGACCATTTTGTTATGTTTGGTTGGATTTTCCTATACATCCCAGGTAAAAAGAGCTCCTTTTTTACCTCCAGCATGGGTTCTCTGCTGTTTAACAAGGGCCCAGTTACAGCCTTCCCCCAGCTTAGATAGTATCTTTTTTTTCTACCCAAGATCACATTTTCACAGAACTTGTAGGGACTCTGTATCTTTGAAACACCTCAACTACTGTCAGATTAGACTGAAGTTGAGAAATGGGATCATAATTTTTTAGTTCAGGAAGAAAGACAAATAAAAAGTATGTCCAAACATTTCTTAGCCCACTTGTTCACATTACAAACACGCTAAATTTCTCTGAAGGACAACTTCTCAATATCCAGAGACACCTTTGGTTTTTTGTTACCACATTTTGTTGCTCAGTTGCCTTAAAGACCGTTCCCATCTGGCATCATCCTCAGATTTCTTAGTTAAATGGGAATACGTACACTTACAATACACGTTGCCAGCATCTATAGTGAGATGAATACTCTCCACTGAGAGAATCTGAAACTACTACAGAAATCCTCTGAGAGTTCTGAGTCAAATTTCATAATCTGTAAATCAAATGGCTATTTTTTTTATCTGCCATTTTTTATCAATTATTTTGATCTTGAGTCTTGACTTGTTCATTCAATTAATAACTCAAATCAAGCCAACGCTAAACATACCAAAGAAGTGTTTTGGCATCAGGTGTGTGCTAAATGAGGAGAGAGAAGACTAGGAGCACACCCAGTGCACTCTCACCCATGGGACAGGCTTGAATTAACTCGATCTAAGACTGCTGAAACGTGTACAGCATCGATGACAGATCCTCAAGATCAATTCTTCTGCTCTACAGACCTGCTCCTCTTGTATTGTTCTACTGGTTGCTGTAGACCATCCCAATCACACAGAGCAACTCAGAGAGAACCACGGGCAACCAACTTCAGACAACTGACTTTAATTTGTGTATAGAAAACTTTCTGTCTAGGCAGGAAACACGTCTTTTCAGTGATCCATTGTCACAGGCACCTCTGCCAGGAACAGAGTTTATCAGAAACACATTGAGCATTCTCTTCAACGGTTCACAGAAGGCTGTAAGGGCTTTTTCATTGAATACAATGGATTGTGGATCGAGGCTTCAAAAGTTAAGAGTGCACAAGCATCCGCTTGCGCATACAAAGTTCTCTGCAGGCCCGACAATTTAGCCATACAATCACACTGATGACTTCTCTGACAGATTTGATGCTTCCACCATAAACCGTTTTTGATTAGTGGGACTAGACACTACAGCCCACAGACAAAGGGATCTATTACAATTAGGGAGGGGTAAATTATTAGCATTTCATATTCTGAAAGCAATCTTCGTACAGTGCTGGTTTAGCTCTCAGTACAATCTTTTCCGCAGACATGAGATATGGAATTTTAATGCCTAATAAATTCTGTGAAATATAGCAGCTCCCTGCAATACGCACACTTTACACAGCCAATGTATTTAGACTGGCTGGCCACTTCCACACGTTTCCCACCCGTCCGGCTGAGCACACAGAAACGGGAGCGGAATACCAACCAGGCCAGGTAACTGAAGACACTTGGAGTCGTACAAGGTGCTGCCAAACCCTCAGAACACCTTCGCAGTTTGCTCAGTCTGCCTTCACGTGGTGCCTGACAACAGAAGGCAGCGGCCCCACAGGCAGCCAGTACCGTAGGAACCCACTATCAAAGCAAGGATTATCATGTGAGCTCCTCAAGCACGGACGCTGCTGTCTTCTTTGGATACTGCTGCCAGAATTCTGCACCATCGTGGATGCCAGCAGAGCCATCTGAGGTGCAAATCAATTTAGGGTCCGGCTTTAGTCACCTTATCTTCTTTCAAATAATTGGTCTTACATCTGCGTACTTACTTCTACTTACAGAGACAGGATGAATTTCTAAATCCACATTTAATCCATGCAAAATTATCCCCTGAGGTCTGTGAATACTTGGAGGATGTTTTACAACTCTCTACAACTCTGGCGTTAATGTTAAAGCAAGATTGATGCCGTGTGCCTCCTTGCAAAACAGCAGCATCAGCCAAATATGCAAAAATGCTCACTTATGGAAAATGCAATAATTTTTAATGCAATTTCTAGCCATCACCAATTTCTTCTGCAGCCCCCAGTAATACGCAATATGAAGCCTTTTCTTGATGTTACTGCAGATCTTTCCTCATATAAACTCTTATCATCTGTCACTGGTGAAAAATGCACAAGTGGGAAAAGATAATGCAAATACTAAAACGCTGTCAGTTAAAATGCTTGAAAGTGCATGCTTCGGGATGATGAAAAAGCCCCTTTTGTATTGAAACTTAAGTGGTAATGTTCTAACTGGAACGAGAACAGTATTTTTAATCCATGCTTGAAAGATCAAATTAAATTTGCTGCAGTCAACCTTAGTGGGGCTGTATCTATCAGAGACAACTTCTTTTTTTTTTCCCTGAGAAAACTACAAGTCCAAAGCTACTGGATACTCATTTGTCTGGGTTTCTGCAGACATTCTGGGAGCTAGGGCAATCATTTCTAGCTCAAAAGAACATCCCAAAATACTAGGAGATCAAGAGAAAAAAAGATCTCTTGATTTACATTCCATGATTTTCTTGAATAGAGTCAGATTTCAACAACATAATTTTAAAAACAAGCTAGTCACAAGTTCACAGTACTTTTACGATAATGTATCAGTGCATTATCTTACATCTTTCAGTTAGTTACAGTCCTTCCAGCAACATCACTGCAGTATTTCTGGCGCCATGGTTGTTTCCACTACAAGTTCCCCTATTTTACAGGCATTAAAACTCAGGTATTCGGAATCCCATAAGCTCGAAACTTATTCTACAAGCTGTCAACTCAAATGCAATATATATTTTTCCTCCCCCAAAAAAATAATTTAAATTTGTTCCACCATTTTTCTTTATAGAATCTAGAGAAGGGCATGAAATGAACATTTGACAGCTACTAAGAAAACACGTGTTCTCAGAGAAGCCAAAGAAATCACAGCACTTAATTCACGGCTGGTAGTTGTTTACTGCAATCTGCTTTTAAATATACTAGCAAAAACATGAAATATGTATTATTTTTGCTTTACAAAACAATTACCGAGCATATTATATTAAGCATCATTCAAATTTCCCAAGGTAGTAAAGGGAAGTATTTGAATTCTAACATTTTTATGCGTGTTCAATATATGTAAAGTGTCTGCTGAATACAAAGGCAAATATACCAATTCCAATGAGTTAAGAGAAGCATGAAAAAATGCAGAACTCTAGCACACATCATGAACTGAGATGTTCATAGCAGCCTGGTGTTCAAATCCCTCTGAAGTGAAAACCCAATTTCCTTAAAATTCTCAGCTAACAATGCTGGGGAAGGTCACGTGAAAAGACAAGGACCAAAAAGAGAGAGAAAGAAAGAGAATGAACCATATAAGAATAATCCGAAAGCAGGACCTGCTTCAAAAAGAGTGAGCTAGCCCCAAAGAGGATATGAAAACCCAGCAGAGGCCAGCGCCATCGATCTCTCAGTGACTAGGAAAGTCTGTCTCCATTCTTGCTGTTCCTGACATTATAAGATCAATATTTTCCTCATCAGACTCAAGCAACAAAGATTATTCATGCTGTGGAGAGACAATTTTTTTTTTTCCGTTGGTATTTAAAGAAACAGGAAAATGTACAAAATGCCTGATCCATTGACCACTTAAGTCAATAGGAAGAGTTCCATTTGAGGTCCACAGCAGCGTGCTACTTCGGATGCGCAAGATGAAATTTGTCATGTCTAGACAGATAATCGGCTTTTTAGATTACACCTATCGTGTGTTTTCATATCAACTTTACCATCTGCAACAAGGAAAACCTGAAAAGTCTCATAATAGATACATACCATTTCTTTATGTCTTTTCATTCTTCCTGTTGCTCAAATACAGAAACCCAATGTCCTTAGGATGCCCAGTACTTGATGAAAGGGATTTTAAAGCAAGAAAAAGTTTATTAGAGGTACTTTAGCTCTTGATATAGCCAAGTTACTCTCATTCCTTTGAAAAGAAATGCTATGACTAAGCCATCGTTTGCAACACCTAGGTGAAACCCATCGCTTAGATCTTAACCCTCTGTGACACATGCAGGGTGTCAAACAATGGAACACACTGAATTTGCGAACAGCATTAGTCATCCTTACCTCTGATTCTGCTTTTTCTATCAAAAACCTTTTAATGCAGGAATTGTCTCTCAGTTCTCTTAGAATATAATCGAATAATTAAAATTCTCTTTCAAAATTCCAGTCTCATTACATCCATACGTCATATTTGTCTCTGTGGACCATTTCTAAATCCAACATCATTAACACAGCAAAATGATTACTAGAATGTGTAAAATCATGTGTGGAGTTATTTTTGAAGCTTGAAGAATAGGGCTACATTTCAGAAAAAACTGCAAGCATTTCACTGAAATAGTATTTGTCATTATAAATCCACGAAACTTCAGAGAGTGCACTATGTATAAAGAGCAGAGCAAGAACGCTGCACTGAAAAATTAATGAAAGTGAAACAGATTGTTTTATTTCTAATTAGGAACCGCGGTTGACTAGAACAGGAAGGTTTCACTGAAGAATCACTACAGGGAATTCTGCTACATTGCTTTTTTTGGAAATATTTCTAAGATCAAGGATGCAATACCCTGGAAATTAATAGAACAGGAAAAGAGGAAAGAAAGGAAAGGTTTCAGTGGCTCTTCACACAAAAGGCTGACATTAAAAGAAAACCAAGCTTGCCTGGGTTATTAAATCATTGCCTGGTGAAAGTACAGTATTATAAATGTTATAAAGCACATGGAATATAGTCATTCCGTTCAGATTTAACTAATTTTCTTTGCATTCTGTGGGAAACAATGCTTGATGTAGACTGTTAGTATGTTTTATTGAAGGTTTTGCCCTGGGACTTCAGCTAAGGTAAATTCACTAAAAGGAGGGAAAATGGATTCTAACTCCTCCGGCCAAGACCTATAAAACAGTTTTCCAAAAGTAAGCTATGCCATCCAGGACTGGAGCTGGCTGGAGTAACCTGACTTTGAAGGCATACAGCGTAGATGACTACATCTGAGCCAATGGTTCCAGTCTTCCTTTCTGTGACATGAAGAGGCGCAATTCATCAGACCTAACGTAGACATCCTAGGACAAGGATGAGATGTGTGCCGTGCCAAAGCCTAAAGCAGCTAGCGAAAACGTAGAAGTATTCATCAATATATGCAGATTAGCACCATCCCTCGTGTCCACAAAAAAGAAATGAGATCACTCTGCATGCTGCAAAGAGGCTTCCTGTAATATTTTTTACAAACAGCCCTGTACAGTATATCCGAAGCTGTTTCTTATCTCTTCGTACCCTGAGGGTCTGAAAAAAAGCCAACAAAAGTTGCTGAAAAACTCCCTTTGGTTTCTGAAATAACAGGATGCAACTCTCATCATTTCTGGAGCACAACGAAGGAGAAGAACCTGCACACTGAGATGTGACAGCTATCAGTTAGCGTCCTCAGTAGAGAAAGAAACCTGTTTGCATTTATTGAGTTCTTCCAAGGACTGCATGAGTTTACAAAGGACAAGTAAACTACAGAGCTACGTTAAGACACGGGTACCTAGCAAATCAATAGCAGAGTCAGAAATCTAGCTCAAGAGAAATATCTCATTTCCTTTCCCGTGACCACTGATTTATAACAGCATAGGTAGTTGCAGAATAGTTTCTGAAACTACATGAAAATACGTGTTGTGAGGGATGACTGTCAAGCTCACAGAATCTAGATACATGAATCAAAAAATTGTGCTTGTCTCCCTACTTCTGCCTCTAACTACACGTTACATTATATTCCCCCCTCCATATTTTCATTTCTGCGTCTGCAAGATGGCGACTTCCTTCCCCACCACCTATAACACTGCTTAATTTACAGCTGTGAAGTGCTTTGAGACCCTTGCATGAAAGTATAGGGAAACATAAAATACTCTTGTTTCTAAGTTTATCATTAGTAGGAAACAAAATAGCTATTTCAAATCCATACTGGGAACGTATAATTTTAATTTTAACTGCTTTGACATTGTGCTGTGCTTCCATTTTAGGGTCTTTATGGGGTTTACCATATTCTCTATTTATAAGGCTACACTTTTAGGTTAGTAACAATATGAGATAACAGACTTCTTATAATTGTTGTGGAGAAGGGAAAGGATTAAATCTGGCTGCTGGTTTTATATCTCAGCAAGGATGGAGAAAGCAAGGAAAAAGAAATTGCAAGGCTCTTCCATTCTTTCTGTGCAGAGATGCCTCTTACAGAAAAGCAGAATTTCTGGATACTCATCTCTACCAAATTGAAGCCATATCATTGCGGCCACCATTTTAATCCCTAACAAGGGCAAAATAAGAGAGAGGTTAGTAAAATGAGAATTTAAACTTAGTCAAATATTTCCTTTGGTTTTGAGGCCAAGAAGATTCTGAAGTTTATTTCTCTTTCTCTCACAGAAGAGAATTTAGAGCTCAGACACACTGACTGGAATGGAAGAGTAATCAGTCAGAAAGAACAAATAAATTTTGTGTCTGCCTCTGTTAGTGGGGAAAATAATTGAAAGCATGACTGCTTATGCGGTTCCTCTACAACTTCAAAAGTGCACAAAATCACAGAAAAGGGAATGCCATCTGTTTGTTGTTAGGGTCATGTCTTTTATTTTCCTACTTATGCTCCCACTGAAAGCAATGAGAAGTTTTCAATCCTCCATAATGAAAATGACATAACTTTATTTTCTCTCCTATATTCAGGTTACAGTAGGCTTTATTATGCATCGTCCCCTCCTCCTGAGTTAGTTTAAGTCTTTGTTAACTAGCACCTTTGAACGTTATCTATAAAACAGAACAAAAGTGGCAAAAAATGGTCACCACCTTGTAAGAGAAGGAATGCGACCATAAGGAGAAATCGTGGACCTCCCTCAGGTTTGAATGTTTGCATCGAGAAGATTATTAAAAGCAAAGCCACTGCAATAACACAGAACGCGCCCTTGGCATAATGAAAGCAAGATGTAAAAATGTGTTGGTGAGAAGGGCAGCTTTGAAGCAGCTGCAGCCCAAGCTCTATAATAATATCCGAAGGAGGATATGCTGGTAATGGAAGTGTGCCTTGTCTAACTTCAACTATTCATCTCAAGGGGCGATTTACAAGGTGATAAAAGGTTCCAAGCTGCAAAAGGTACTTTAGGCAGTTAAAAAGCAGCTTTTTATGATCATTTCTTCTGTACAGTACACGTTGTTTCATTAATCAAATGCTTATTCTATTAAAACACCAGCTCTTTTAGCTGGTGGGACAACAAGTTTTACTACCTTGAAATGGCATTAAAAGCCACAGACTTCCCAGCTAAGCCTTTGTAATGATTCTAACACAGCCCAAGTGTGGCTGTCTCCAGCGGGATACCTGAACAGCGTGTCTGCCCTGCTTCGCTCCTTGGCAAACTTCTTGGTGTGCTTCAGTTCTCGGGGCCATGTCGCCCTTTCCAAGCAAGAAAGCACACAGGGCACACGTGTCCTACCTAAACCAGAGCAAAACAGGCAGCTCACATCAAATCTGACTCTGTTGTCATTAAATTGCTCATTAAACGAGCACTAAAAAACAAGCACGTCCGCGGCAAAGGGAAATCTTCCACTCAGAAAGATGACCATTGCAATGATTTTGAAATAGCAGCTTTTTCATCTCGTAGAGGCCCGAGAGTTGTAGATCTGGGGAAATAAATAAATAAACAAACGTTTAAAAAAAAGCTTTAGTCAACTCACTTTTTAGTCCTTGAAAGAGCCTTCCCAACTCAAAGGTGCCACAGACCATCATTTGGTTTTCTACTCTCTAAATCATCAGATTACTAAAGAAAGGAAAGTGAGTCTGTATTTTGCAAATCTAGCCCCAAAATTGAAAGCATGTCGATTCCAACACCCTCTTCCACCAAAGAAATCATTAAGCGCAACCCAACCAGGCAGACAAAACTGCAGTACACTCTCCCAGTCATACTCATAAACTTCTCAGCCGACTTAGGCATGAAAAATATCCCCTATGTTAAGCAGAAAAGTAGAACAGAACAACAGATACTTGGAGTCCACATAGTTGGACTTAGCGGGAGGGAGGGAGGGGATGGGGAAAAGACCTGGTTGTTTATTTGCACAGCAACCACAGTGACCAACAGGCAGTTTAAACTTGCATTTTAATGAACTTAAAATGTTAAAATCGTAACTATACCAATAAAGAAGAAAAAATGAATCACGATAATACAGCAGCTGCCAAGGGCTTATAAGTCTAAATCCACATGGAATTAACTTTAAACAAAATCAGTGTAGACACATTCTAAAATACACACTGGTAAAGTAATTTAAATTTACCCACTGCATGTTTCAGAGGTACTACTGAAGTTTAGGGTTTTTTGCTAAAATGTATAACCGAAATCCCATAAATGCTTGTGCAGGTTAAAAATAAGTCAAAATAAATATGTTTCAGAAAATGTATCATAGTAGTATTAATACAGTGTAAAGGAATGAATATCAGATATTTAAATATTCAAATACAGTAAATACCAAATCAACATCCTAACACAAGACAAAACAAAAATAGCTACAAACATTTTCTTTTTATTCTGTGAAGTAATAGTTTCAATATGAGTAGGGAAGAATCACACCTTATTACGCCTTATTCCAAGTTCAAATGTACCTGTGGCGGGTGGACTATCAACGACATTTCAACCAGAACTATTGTGGGAAAGCAACACTTACTATTACCTTATTTAGCTTTGGAGAATCTTTCTGAAGTTTGTAAATGACTATTTTGCACTGTTGTCTGACAATATAGCAGGAGAGGCACATTAAAACATGCCGTTCATCACTCTGTGTCACTTGCTTAATTTGCGTGTGAAAGCAATCCGTGTCACAGTAAGCGGCAAGGTGTCATAACTGCTGCTCAGGATTCAAAAGGATTAACTATTATACCACGGGGAGGTGGTTATGAGGGAATTCTTTCAAAAGCACAACTAGCGGCTAAAAAAAAAATATACTATTTTAATACAAACTGATACAATTCTAAAGGTACATGGCCAGACACAGGGTGCAGAGTCTGATCTAGATAAGCCCTGACGAAACTAAGTGATGAAACGATGGCTACAGTACCCATCAAAATGACCAGCCAGCAGGTCAGCTTTCACAGAATCACTGGGGTTGGAAAGGTCCTCTGGAGATCATCTGGTCCAACCCCCCTGCCAGAGCAGGGCCACCTACAGCAGGTTGCACAAGATGGCATCCAGGCAGGTTTGGAATGTCTCCAGAGTGGGAGACTCCACCACCTCTCTGGGCAGCCTGTGCCAGTGCTCTGCCACCCTCAAAGGAAAGAAGTTCCTCCTCATGTTCAGATGGAACTTCCTATGGTCAAGTTTGTGCCCGTTACCTCTTGTCCTGTCACTGGCCACCACTGAAAAATGACTGTCCCCCTCCTCCTGGCACCCTCCCTTTAAGTACTTGTAAGCATTTATGAGATCCCCCCTCAGCCTTCTCTTCTCCAGACTAAAAAGGACCAACTCCCTCAGTCTTTCCTCATAAGAAAGATGTTCCATCCCCTACAATGCACCCAACCTCCCCTTTCAGCCCCTTTCAGTCGATGAGCAGTGGTGGAGCCATTATGGGAGGCAGCTCTCTCCTCTCAGCCCAGTCAGTACGTCCAGTTATCCTTAAGGCTGTAGTATTTTGCTGCCAGCTATGCTTCCTCCTGATTTCTCTACAGCGTAGTACAGTGGAAATTCTCACCAGCTCTCTCTGTAGCCAGGTACGCAACCTTGGACATCGGAGATACAGCACAGACCTTTCTGCACACTCTCCTGGAGACCCAAAAAATGACAGAGGAACTCAGGAGCACAAGGGAAAAGTTGTTAATTTATGGTCATGTTTCAAACCACAAGTCACTCTCAATTTTCTGGAAAGCAGAATAGAAAACACCAGTAGATCACTTTTGCTCACTGAAAAGTAGCTGTTACCTTAGGCAGGCTTTCCTCTTACTATTTACATTTTTGCAAGGAACTCCTTACCAAACTCCAAGCACCATGAATACTCAGTTGGAGGACAACGTTTATTACACATTACGAAACATGGAGTTTGAAATTTATCCCCACCTCTCAGACCACTAGCCACAGGTGTGCCCACATTCCAAATCACTGTTGCAGAGGTACAACTGAAGCAGTAAGCGTAGTCACTAGGACCTCCAGCAGAAGCCCTCTCAAATAAAGTCCTAGAACCACAGCAAACCTATCTCATCTTGCATGGCTTTGGGGAATCATTGACTAGCTTGAATAAATACTATCCCCGAAAAGTCTAGGAAGAAAAATGGAAGAACATTCAATCAAATACTGGCAGTATCTACTTTACAAGGGCAAGAGAGGCAATTTACGTTCGTATGTTTGACGTATGAACTTAAAGCATATTAGTCATACAGTGCTTTCAGAAAGTTTCAAGACTATAGCCGGCCCTTGAACCTTGGGTTTCAAAAGGTAGATGCCCATTTTGGAAACGTCACCCAAAATATTCCCCTTGCCCCCATGTTCTGTTCCTGGGAAGAGTCTATAAGGTTGGGTTGCTATCTGAAAGCAGCTGTTCTGTGTTATGTGTAAAAATAAAGAAGTAAATAAACCCTTTCTTAAACAAAATTTGGATTTTTTTTTTCTTATGCTGTCCTGACAAATACTTCATAATAGCAACTTAGAAGTAGACTTTCTCACACATTCCTCGATCAATTATTAGGAAAGAAGATAGAGCCAAAAATAAGTATCTAACCCAGTTTCTCCTAGAGCTCGCTGCATATGCTCTTGCCTGCACAAGGTACCGGTTGCACTGATCTGGAAGGAGCTGGCTGCTTATATTCATGTTTAAAATCAATTTTAGCATGAAATACATGAGATCAGCCAAAGAAAATGTTTAGCAGGATTAAAACAATCATTTACATTTACATTTCGCCAATCTGTTAACAACTGTACTAACTAAATGTTAAAAAAAGCCTCTTATTTCTGCAGAGTCAACAGCTCTCTGCTTTCTCAGGAATGCTTTTGAGCCATAAATTGTGTCTTGCTTTTACCCAGGTACACAAACGGGAAAAAGATACTGCGTAGCAAATTACAGACTCATCATTGCTTTCAATTTCTCTTCTACTCTCGTACTGCTGGTAACTCAGGCAGCAAAGTTGACACAAACCTATCTTAGAGACTCAAATATGGTCGCAGCTTCTGATTAAATGTAAGTTAAATTAATCCAACTGAATCAGTCTTTGACTTAAACATAATATAAGGGGAAATTATAAGCTCAGACTGTTTTACTATGGTTCCTAATTGATTCATGTAAAGCAAATAAAAAGAAAGTCTAAGTGCCCCCTTTTCATGACAAACTTGCAAAATACCATCGATGGAGATCCTTCACATCCAGTCTCAGCAGAAGCTGAGAAGAATGCTTGAGACACAATTCAAGATCCATTCACAGCTTCATACATTCATGACCTTCTGCTCAAACTGGAAAGTTCAGCAAACCACAAGTGAAGTTGCACAGCTGGCAATCCAGCAGAGTTGGTTTTTGTTTTTTCATTAATCAGGAAGCTGGCCCCCTTCTTACTCCCCCCACTAACCCCTTGAAACTTTTTTTATTTGTAAAGGGATAATTCTTAAAATATTTCTCAATGGGGGTAATTATCTCCACTTTCTACATGCCACTAAACAGACAAACAGAAGAGCTAAGTGACTGCCAGAGGTCGCACAGAAAGCCAAGAAGAAAATCTGGTGGCTTTCCTCTGAAGGAGTTGCTTAAATGTTAGAAAATATGAGCTGAAAGAGACAACACAAAAATTCCAGGGAGGGGGGGCAAAAAAAAAAAAAAGTAAAATAGCAAAGTAGCAAAGTAATGAATTATGATTTGGCAGTAGTCAGTCCATGACAGAAAACTTGTCTCTTTTACCCTCATGGTACTTGGGATAAAATACAAAACAATTCAGTGCCAGTCTCCTTGATAAATCGAGCACTAGAAAAGCCCTGAGTGCAAAATTATCTAGCAGATGATAAATTTGCTATAAGAAGTACAATGGCATGAAAAATCAGAAGTCCTGTGAGCAAAAAGTTCAACTTCTGTCCATACTTTTTACACCTAAACTTCAATGATTTTCAAACAGAATTTCTTAATGTGACGTTATTATGTAATTAAGTTCTGGTTTTCACTATGTGAGATTCTCAAAAAAGACAACACCATTCTTTCCTGGGAGCTGAAAGTAATTTGTTTAAATCTTGTGGTGAGATTGCATTTCTTCTGAAAAATACCTTGAATAAACTCTCAGACTGAAAGTGATTCTGGATTAGATGCCCTTGAATTTATCAGATATTATAACAGATATAAGCTAGCTGGTATATACACTACAGTATCCACAGATATTTCACCACATACGTTCCTAGGAAGTAAACAGCCAACCAGACATTATGTCTAAAATGGATTTTCTTATTTTAGGAGACAATTCATAACTGGCCTTAACTTTTATCTTATGCCAGAAAACACCAGAAACACATCAGAAACAACACCATCATGACTAGATACATTGCCGCTGCTAAATTAGTAACTTCATCAAATTCACTAAAAGGACAAAGTGATGGAAGACTAGGTATTCCCTACCTGCACTTTTTGGAAGTCAAAAAAGAACCGGTTTACTCATGAAGAATGCATCCTTAAGGTATTATAGGACAATATCGCAAGAAATTAATAAAGAGCAAAGTACTATCTCTATAAATAATGCCTACCATGAGAAGCAAATGGCAGTTTGGGAAAAGTTGGCATAAATAAAAATGCACGCAAGACAACTGCCATTCATCTGATGCTGCCTCAAGGCTGTGGGACCAGTACATGCTGGTCAGTTCAGTTTTGGGCACCAGAGCATAGGAGGGACATTGAGGTGCTGGAGCGTGTCCAGAGAAGGGCAACGGAGCTGGTGAGGGGTCTGGAGAACAAGTCTTGTGAGGAGTGGCTGAAGGAGTTGGGATTGTTTAGCCTGGAGAAGAGAAAGTTGAGGGGAGACCTTATCACTCTCTACAACTACCTGAAAGGAGGTTGTAGCCAGGTGGTGGTCAATCTCTTCTCCCAAGTAACAAGCAACAGGACAAGAGGAAATGGCCTCAAGTTGTGCCAGGGGAGGTTTAGGTTGGATATTAGGAAAAAATTCTTTACCAAAAGGGTTGTCAAGCATTGGAACAGGCTGCCCAGGGAGGTGGTGAAATCACCGTCCCTGGAGGTATTTAAAAGACAGGTAGACGTGGTGCTGAGGGACATGGTTTAGGGGTGGTTTTGGCATAGGTTTATGGTTGGACTCGATGATCTTGAAGGTCTCTTCCAACCCAAGTGATCCTATGATTCTATGCTGTAGCCAACCCAGTCCTCTGGCCTCCTCTCCCAGTGGGACTGGGAATCTTGCACCACAACTCCTTTTCAGCTGGGTACCCTCCCTACGGGAACTCAGGGGAGGAGGAGGAGGGGATGGAGAATGTCCTCAGTCACCTTTGCTCCAACCCTCATACACAGAGCACCCACCATCCTTCTAAGAAAGTAATGGGAAATTCCAGAATGCGCTTCCCTCCCCCATGCTGCGGAGGGGCACTTCTGGCGCTCTTCAGCCCCTGCCTTCTCCATTGCTCACCCAGCTCCTCAGCTCCCCCGCGCTCCAGGACCCACACCTTCCTACCGATCAGCCTTGTGATCTATTCCAAGCCACAGACAGCATCTTTCACAGAGAATTTCAGAAGCTGGAGCTTTAACTCTGCATGAGAATGAAAAAAAAATTTGAACTAGCAAAATTCTCCACAAAACGCTGCAGTATCCACAGATATTTCATCACATACATTCCTTTCTCTCCCTGACCGCACTCGAGATGTAAGAAAAGGCTCTCTTCAGAGAAGAAGCAAGAAGGGATCAGACCTACCGTGCTCTACAGCCATACACCGTGGAGGAAACTCAGACTGGCACTGATGTTGCCAAAGTGAGGACACTGGCGTGAGCTGGAGGTTCAGAGATTAAAAGACCACCCATTCCTGCAAGATGAATCAGACCAGCAGGTAACAAGAATTTGGGGAAGTGGAGTCCAAGGTTTAAACTGCCTAAAAAGTTCCTTTCAGTGGAAAATATAACAGCTTAACAACCCTAACAAGCAAGCAATATGAGCGCTGTGCTCACTTCTACACATCCACACGTCATTTCCCAATGGTCAGCAATGTCGTACCCAAGTGGAACAGAATTTCTTGTCACCATCTCGACCTGCATCAGTGTGACATACTCAAAAGGACAAAGCATGGTAATGATATTAAATAACTGAAAAGAACTTAGCCAATTGTGCTTAATGATTTTTTTATTCGTACCTCAGGAGGAATTAATTGAGCTTTCTGTGAATTTAAGGAAGCTAAAATATTAAGCAGAGAAAATTACCACTGCATATATGGTAATTATTTCAAGATCACTTCCACTTCAAAATACACTCTTATCCCTATCATGCACACCCTGGTAACATAGTAAGTCTCACAATAACGGACACTTTCATTCTGCCTATACAAGTATCGACTAAATTCATGAAGAAAAGAAAGCTCAATAACCAAATATATCTCCTCCTGCCCCCAGTGAGACAAGTTCTGGCATTTCATAATGAACATGTTGTTTAAATGATTAGACTGTCACTTCTCCCAAAAGATTTGAGGCACTTTTATTGAATTTATTTCTCTAAGTTTGAAAAAGCATTGCAAAATGACTTCCTGGCTCATCAAGTTGTTTTGATAATGGCCAAGGTATTGACCTGACTTAAAGAAAATAGCTTGTGTCTACACAATGATGAAGAGAATGGTAGAATGCAGGAGAGCTCTGCAAATGTGGGTATTGTCAGAACGGATCTAGCTCTAGCCTCAGGTCCTAGCTCTGACAGTGGCTAGCCTTGGATATGTCCATTATTTTTCTCCAAAACTCCATCAGAGACAGACACACGGTGAGCTGTCACACGCAGAATTCTCACCCTGCTGATTGAAACAGACTGGAAACTTTGAAGGGGAATCATGTCCAAACACTGCTTTTCTAAGACTTGCCTCTCATTTTGGGTATTCTTATCCATAAACACTCAGCCTCCTGCAGATTTATGAGAACTTTTTTTGGTTTAGGAGGGGGGTTTTTTGGGTTAGTTTTTTTTTTAATGGAAGCAATAATTTTCTCCCACTACCACTACTATATTACATCTTTCCCCAACAAAATGGAAACATTTCACCTAAAGCATTTTTTAATCCCTTTTTTTGGAAGAACCTTTATTATTTCATTGTGTGAACTGACACAAATGTGAAACTCACAAGTTCATTTACACATTTGTTATATCATTCCACCCTTGTTTAGGCTACATAAACTCTGTCTACTGGTTTTCAGAGGAAGTCTGCCTTTTAACGACTCCACAACAGTAACAAGCTTTCTTGACTGTCAAAGGAAATTGCAGCAACACAATGTGCGTGTGATTCAGGACTTAGTCTGTGTGAAAACAAGTTATGAACACATCTCTCCACTGCGGCATATGGTGTTATGTGAAAAGAAAAATCAACACAAATCAGCAATTACAGCAACACTTCAGAAAGCCTGTGAAAAGAGCGCGCACCTTCACAGGGAAACCAAGCAACTCGCAATCTGATGAGGTTCAAGTTACTTCCCAGAGTCAAAGTGAAGGGTAATCATATAGCACTGGCTCATTTCACAGTCAGAATGAGCAACAGACTACTTCCCTCCCGCATGACGAGAGTGTAGCATAGTACTTGCAGAAAGCTTTAGGATTCAATTTCAGGGGTGGATCAGCTGATAGTGAATCACGCTCTCGTGTAGGAAACCTGAAACGGGAGCTGTCAAACATCAGGGCATTCACAGCCCATTGCGAGTGTTCAGTCAAGTCTGATTTAGCAGAAAGGTGTCTTTGTGTCACGCAAGAAGAACTCAAGCTAACCATAAGGATTTTCTTTTTTTCCTAATCTACCTATCAAACCCTTTCTTGTGCCGTCTTCCTATATGGCTCATTTCACTAGTAGAATACAGAGGGGAAAAAAGGGCTAAATTGTGCTCCAAACAGTGCAAGAAGGAAGCAGCAAGGACAATGCCCTCTAAGACCAATGTCCAAGAGTACCTATTAAAGACAGAGAGGCCTGTTTCAATCAATCCTGAAAGTGACGAGCAGAAGGAAAAGCAAACACCAGCTGGGGCTTGTGTAATACAGTAAAACATTATCAAACCAGAAATCTGCAACGTTAACAACAACCACTTACAAACACTACTGCCAACTAGAGTCTTCATATTCAGCTGTATTTCATCTTTTCTTGAATTTTGGGTGGAGGGCTAAAAAAAGTTGAAGAGTTAATGGACAATCTTCCTTTCTACAATTCTAAGTCTTAGCATTTTTAATATGCATCTTACATGTCTATGGACATGTTCTGCAAGCAAAAATGGATGAAATCCGACTTAAGAAATGAAGATCACAAGGGCATAGTTTTCTTATCAGTGTGAGCCCAAGAAATAAAACAATTAAGATTCAGAGAAAGAAAAAGATGTAACAGATCACTGCTGCACCCTTAATAACATCTTATTACGACACTACTATGTTTAGTATACCCATAGACATATTAAACATATTATCCTGGCAACATATCTGAAACTGGGAATTAGCCCCCTCTTATTATTGGTATTTTACATTTCAGGAATTGATCCAGAAGAAGCTACGGCCGTTATCTGCACAGCCTGCTTTAGCTATCTCAGTGTTACTCAGTTCCTAACACTAGTGGCAAGCGTACCAAAATGCTTCAAAGTTGGAGCCAACTTCTCTCCTTTGCTACTTACGCAGGGCACATCAGAGCACAGCCAGACACCTCTGCTTTCGGTGACACAGCAGCCTGAACCTCGACATTCGGGTGCTGACTGATGTGGGGAGTTAACACAGTGCTTGGGAGTGGGAATTATGACCCCTCCTTGAGGTCTTCCATAGCAGGCAACTAAAATGCCTTAAATATTTCTCCAAATCAGCGACCTCCCCAGCTTGCCACCCTCCTCTCTGGCATACGTTGGTCAGCAGTAATTTCTCTCCCAGTGCACTAATGACAACCTTTCCAAAAGTGATCATGGAGAACAAGTATTTCCCCTGCTAATTGTCTCTGAGAGAGATAGAGAATGCTCCTTTCTCTTTCCCAATCTAGTTCCCATTTCCAGAAATCACATCACATAGCAGGTATTTAGGTACAGACATCTAATTCCTTGCCTATGTCTCTGTTGCATTAAAATTCTAGAGAAATACATTGTTTCTGAACAATTCCATACCTGAACATGAAATTCTGCTTAAGCCATTTGGCTCTGCTCCAAAAGGACTAAAAGGCAGTAAAAATGCCACTTCATATGTTTTGCTAAATGAACAAAGCTGTACAAACCACAGAAATTTTACACAGAGAAAACTCAACTTCTCTGTAAAAAAAAAAAAAAAAGTACCACTGACATTCAGACAGCATCATTCTATCCAATATAGGTATGAAAGAAGTTTCTTCCTCATCTCTTCTCTTTCACCAGCTCTGTTCCCTCATTATCAGAGGGCTGTGGGCAATTTAATCACGTGAGTTATCAGAGTACTCACTGGTACATCCCATACTTTCCACGTAAGATGCAGGTCACTGTTGTGAAAATACAGTTATTGTCTGTTGCATTACAATGGAGCTGTATTTACAACGGTATTTGAGGACAGATTGCAAAATAATTTGTATTTCATACTTTTCTATTAATTAACTTTGAAAAACGAGGCTCAAAATGCTGATTAAAATAATTCTCTGTTGCCTTAAGATGGCCTACTGTGGATGTTTCATACCATACTACAACAAAACAAACCTGGGAGCTAACATTTATGGCTATATTTTCATAGATAAAGGGAAGGGGAAACTTTTTTTAAGCCTTTTCAAGTACCACGGCCTGTTATCCATGTGACCCCTGGTCAGAAGTAGTCCTTTTGGAATTTCATTTTCACAAGCAGCAAATTCACTTACAAAATGTATCAGAGACATTTGTAGCACTTTGCAATATTGTATAATAATCACTGTTCAAGAGAAAACACTAAAATCAAGAGTTCTCTCGCCACTGCAATTTGAGGTGGCTAGCCACTGTGCAAAGCTTTAAGGGTGAACGGATACATAACAAAGCACTGCAGTATTTCTAACATTGAACTGTGAATCCAAAAATGTCCAGTGTTACCAAAGCTTTGCGTTTCCTCACCAGGCAGCAAAATCCTCTCTAAACCCAGTACAGAACAGCCCCTTTGAACCTATATGAACCTTGACTAGGGTTCTATATGAACCTATAACTAGGGGGCCAGAGCATCTTTTTTATGAGGAAAGGCTGAGGGAGTTGGGTCTCTGGAGAAGAGAAGGCTGAGGGGGGATCTCATAAATGCTTACAAGTACTTAAAGGGAGGGTGCCAGGAGGAGGGGGACAGTCATTTTTCAGTGGTGGCCAGTGACAGGACAAGAGGTAACGGGCACAAACTTGACCATAGGAAGTTCCATCTGAACATGAGGAGGAACTTCTTTCCTTTGAGGGTGGCAGAGCACTGGCACAGGCTGCCCAGAGAGGTGGCAGAGTCTCCAATTCTGGAGACATTCCAAACCTGCCTGGATGCCATCTTGTGCAACCTGCTGTAGGTGGACCTGCTCTGGCAGGGGGGTTGGACCAGATGATCTCCAGAGGTCCCTTCCAACCCCAGTGATTCTGTGTGATTGATTCCACCCAACCCATCATGGTCCCATAAAGCCCATGTTGTCCATGCATAAAAGCTGGAAGGAAATGATCAAATTTAGACGATACAAGAGAACTTCAAGATTATTCCTGATCCAAAATGTCTTGTAGTAATGAAGTTAGGTGTACAAAACCATATTTCAAGCAGCCTGCTTGAAAGTAAAAATGCACTGTATTGCAAGACCCTCAACATCTCATCCAACAAAATTAAACTAGCATCTCCCATTCCTATCTGGGTTTTTAAGTCACCAAGAATCAACGTGAAACTGGAAGCTGATGAGGCCTTTAAAAAACTATGTAAGCAAAGAAGTCCAGTTAGCCCTATCTCACTCTTATTGCAACAAAGAGGCTGATACCACTGATGTATCAATGGCTGAGAAGCTTACAGAATTGTACCTACAAAATATCAGAAGTTTTCAATACATTTACTTGATTTTAGAGTTTGAATTTCAGCAGAATAAGGAAACTAGGCTATTTGGTCTTTCCACAGTCTTCTGTAGGTTCACAACTAAGTATCCACGAATATGACCAAGAATCTGCACACAACTGGAAGCTTCTGGGACTTTGTCTAAAATAATTTCGTACAGAAGAAATTAATGAGTTGTTTGAGTTCTTCTAACCAAGAAAGTCATAATAAATTAAAATATCTAATTAGAACCAACCTCAGTGTGATTACATTAAAATCTCATTTTGTTCTATTAAAAAATTCAATAAAACTGTGCCAATTAAATTAGGCAATCAGTAAGAACAAGGAGATTTTCTTGATGTTTCATCTACTTTGTTCAGCTATTAGAAGTAATTTTTAACAGCTTGTTGACAATGCTCCTCTCTTGACAGTGCCGTAGGTAGTATCAGATGTCAGCTTTCAAATCTGCTTTGACAAATCATCCCTGCATTGCCATTTAGCACATCTGCCTCTGCAGGTAATTGAGTTCTCCTAGGAAGCCCAGTACTTCAGTAGTGTGAGAGATAACAGTTTATAGGGTGGAAAAGGGAAAACAAAAGGAATTTCAAGCTAAACTGATACAGAGTGTGAGACCATAAAAATGTAATTAGAAAAACAGTTACAACCTCTTGTAGAAGCTACACCATCTCAGCTCGTAAATGAGCTCAGGAGAACTAAGTAGCTTACATCAGTATGCATTATTCTGTTGTCTTCAAGTCTAAAGGGTGGTTCACTCTTGTCATCTCTTGCACTTTAATGCCTGCTGCCATTGCTTTCCCATACTGATCTTCAGCAAAAACAGATTTGGCCAGACTGAGCGAGAAAAATCTACTAGCCAATTTCCGGCAGCTCTTACTCAGCACAAAGTGCCATTCAATATGGACTTCGAGGAACTAGCATGAAACACCGTCACTTTCTATATTTCTTATGTACAAATGACAAACCACCGTTACAGACACCACACAGTTTTACATGTCTAGCTTCTGTGCACCTTGGCTTGTTACCTATGCCACCAGAAACATTTTTTCTTGAAGGCTGGTCTCAAACACAGAATCAATATATTCATTGGTGAACAGAACAGATCAAGCTGCCACCTTACCAGACAGTTCTGACACTCTGCAAAAAATATCAGTTCTAATATCAGACAAAAGAGAAACAGAATTTTCACTTCTACATACAGAAAAGAAATTGCTTTTGTCTCAAAATACACAATGTCTTGGCACGTTCCTTCACATTCTCCAGGAAAGAAAAATTTTTCTTTCAATTCATCCACCTTTCTGCAAGGAAACCCAGCAGATGGCTACAGTGACTCAGCCCCTGTATTGTCTGACTCCAGGAAGATTCCCTCAACTGCCCTGGGCAGTTTTTAGAACAGGGTTCTACGAGCCCGTTTGAGCAGAGGGGGCTTTATGCCTTCCCATCCCACCCTACAGTGCCAAAAGCCTTCTGCTCCCTGTGTTCCCAGGTTCCCAGATATATGATAGCTTAACTGAGAGCCCGAGGCCCTCACGTCTTAGGATAGCTCAAATTCTCCAAAATAGGCTATTACCTACTGCTTTCAGTAGCTGATTAATAATGCAACAATAATAACAAACACAAGTCCATCCTGCTGAACCGTTTCTGCCACACGTGAAGGTTTTGATGAAATAACACCTTGAGAATCCCCATTCAAATTAAGTCAGAGACTAAAGTCTGATTTAGGAATGACCTTCAAGATACCGAACACTCAGGTAGTTTAGTCTTTCGTACTTCCCTGGTGAAGCCATTCTTCAGGTTGCCTGGTTCCCCAAGGGAACCTGGGGAACCCAATAAACCTGTGTTTATTCTCTTTACTGCAGAATGAGGTGTAGGCAGTATTTAATAACAAAAAAATGCAATTTTAAGAATGCTAACACATCCCATCTTGACATTTTATGAATAAACATTACAATTATCCCATTTCATAGTGCCTTTCCATTTGAAGTGACATTGTAGAATATATACAGTTACAGTTCTGAAGAGGTCAACTTGAAATTATTTGTTCTGCATTCACCATGCAAAATTTTACATCTTTTTACCCTACCTGTAATGAAGAGGAATGTAAAAAACTTGAACTCCTTCCCAAAATTGTTTCTCCCCATCTACAGGACTCTCTCTGTGAGCTGAATATGGAGCAGAAAGGAGACTGTTCCTGTGTTGTCTATATAATCTTCACTTTCAAATGCAAAACAGCCTTTGTGACAAGGCAGCTGTCACTTTTCTTTTCAGCTATGGAATATTACAGAGAGACTCACTGTGATCCCTATCTCCCACTCACACTCCTGGGTCCTTTGCACTTGTTTTGTTCTTCAGTTTTTTGTTTTTCTTAAGCTGAAATTCAGTCATTCTTATACCCTGAGAACTGCAGGGTATAAGAAAACATAATGCTTCTGAACCATATTTTAAAATTTAATGGTGCTTTAGTATTTCCCTTCAAAGTGTGCAGCACACTACAGGGTTCTTAAATCCAAAACCTCAGAAGCTACCACCTTCTTTGTCTGCCCAAGAGATTAGCAACCTTCAGGAAAGCAAGAGAAATAGGACCTGTCTCACAAACATATATCGGTACAACTTTTACAATGCAGTATTTAACAGAGACATAAGCCATTCCTGTTCCATCTATCATTTTTGTGCACATGCTACATATTATTAATTCAGGACCTCTGGGACAGTCCCATAAATCTGTATGGAGTTGGGGGTCTGGGGTGGGGAGGGGGGTTTGGATTTGGCAGGGTTTGGCAGGGCGGGTAAGGAGGACTTTGTGATCCAACATGCTGTTGTTGCTCCTTTGGATCTTAACACACATAATACCATTTAAACATATTGTAACAACCTGCATGATAAAGCTACTGCTGCAGCAGTTGTCATTTAGAACACTAATGCCACAGCTGGTTTAAATTTGAAAAATTTAATAAAAGGGCTTTGTCTACATTAAGGACCAGAGGGGAAAAAAACTTTCTTTTTTTTCCACAGTAAAAAGACTGGTAGAAGCACAAAAGTAAATTTGAAACAAGAAGAGATGAGCTCTGGAATTCTTAAAACATACATCAAAAAAGCTTCTCAATTTGGTGCCATCTCTGAGAAAACAGAATAAAATCAATCCTATTTGTAGATATAAAATAAACAGACCTTGTGAGCTTTCTGCATTTGTTTTGTCTCTAAATGAAAGGCATTGAAAGGTAGGATTCACTTGCTAGGGTTCAACCCTCAACATATTTCTGCAATTCCTTCACACAGGACTTTAAAACTCCAACTTTGGCAAGCCCTTTAACCCTTTCAGTAAAAACTACTTGCAAACTATCACTGAGAATGCTTCCAGGAGGAGTAAATCAACATACAGGGTGCGTGGCTTCCTTCTAGTCTCCTTTCTCTACATATTCTCATTTGTCCTTGTCTAATCATACATCATTTTCACACAAACCTGGAAAAAAACTCCAAAACTCCTGGCTAATTTACAGTACCGCCACTAAAGGAGGCCCCACGCAGACTGGGCACTGTTAGAAAGTTGTCAAGAGTTCACGGAACAGATTTTCAGGACTGAAGAACTGCTGCTGTTTGTGGTTCCTAAATGAGGTGTATTGGTTACAAAACCAGCAGAAGTAATGATGCCACATCTCTGGTAGATTTATCCTTAATCATTCCACGATGTTTTAATTGATTTGTACTAAGTATGCAGAAAGAGCTCATCCTCCTCTAGATACAAATTACACCAAAAGTAAAAAAAAATAAAAATTCACATCACAGTTACTGTTAAGAATGTTATAACCTGCAAGAGAATTTACCACCAGATTTCATGCCAGAAAAACTGCAAGGAGGAGAACGCTCAACCAAGGAGTGAATTGCTGGTGCTTGCTAAGGGATGAACTCTGATGGCAATTTTTCCAATAGCTGAGTTATTCAGAAGCCACTGTCACGTGTGAAGTGTCTGTGATCTAATACGGACTGAGCTTACACAGCAGGTTTTTTTCTCTGTAGGGATACTACTAGTATCTCTTTCATCCTGGCTCTTGTGGTAATATATTAATTATCCTTCAGCCAGAAGGGGAACTCATGACCAGAGAGCCAGGAACATGGAAAAATCTTTTCATTTCCATGTCTAAATTGTTTTCGGTTTTACCGTTCTTTGCTAAACTGAAATGCCACTCAAGTAGCCCAGATTTTGCAGCCCACTGAAAGCTATAAAAAGGATGGAGATTTTTTCTCCTTTTAGAAGATCATTACCAAATTCCCTTGAAAACTATTAAAGTAACTTTTAATTATCTGCTGTATTATAATGGTTCACTAATGATACCGAAAAGGTTATCTCATTTTTTCAAGTCTGCAGTCCACGGGATGTAAAATCACCTAGGCCAAATATACATTCACTTTTGATTTAAACAAAAGCATATATGCAAATCAATTATGTCACACTATTAGTACATTATTTTGATTATTTCAACTGGATTAGCTTTTGATACACAATGATAACCAAGTTATATTTTCATGCCTGACAGATAACCCCGAGAAAAATTACATCTTGATGACATTGTGAAGATTTGGAATAGTGCCTAGAAATACTAATATTAAGTAGCTCTGGGATATGTGAAAAGATTAAGGAATCTAGAATTAATACAAAATCTGACTAAACTAAACTAAACAAGATGTACATGAACAAAGTCTGGGATTTTTAGATTTAAGACCCTGGAAACAATTGGGCAAATCCAAAGTTCTCGGAATAAAGTGCTGCTGACAGTAGACTTGAGCTTGTGCTGTCTCACACAAGGAAAGGCAGGGGGGAAAAAAAAAATCTATTAATGCATTTAAGAATTTTTAGGTAACAGTCTTTTCAGCATAGGGAGAAAGATTGCTCAGATAGCTAAGTTTTTCCATGTGAAAAGTTTTCACTTAGTCTATTCTTCCACCTGGCCACACTCAAAAGTAAAGGTCATTTCAATAGATTAATTTATTCACCTGCACTTTCTGCTCTCCTCTTTGCCTTTTATTTTCTTTCTTCCTAGGAAATACCTCCTCTGATGAAGATATGTCAGCATAAAAACCTGAGGCAGATTGAAGAATCAGCTCCAAGTTACACATTCTAAGGCAAGAAGGAATTCATGCAATCATTCATTTTAACCTGCATAAACCAAACCACAACCCTCCCTAAATTAATACCCATTTTCAAGTCCAGTAACTGTGTTTGAATTAAATCTCAGAAAAAACCCAATTACCTAAAAAAGCCCTTGATTTTGCAATTTTCATTTGGAATTTTCAGCGGCAACAGTCGCTTATGGTAAGTTTTTCTAATGAAAATTCTGTATTTAGTTTATTCTCAATTTTTTGCATTTCAAATTCTTACCATATGATTTTACTACAACTTTCATTTCTAAACTGAAGTCTTCCACTACATCGTGTCTTCTGTGAAAAACTGAAGATACTGCATTTGTGATTTCTTTACATCCCACACAACAAAACATTTGTTTACAATTCCTTACTCCATTTCCTAACTCTTCTCTGGACCACAACCATTTTTCAAAATAAGGTTTAAACATCATAATGGAATATATTATGCTAATGGCTGTTGCATCAAACGCAGAAGCAATCTAATCTTCCAAATCTTCCTCAGTAGTGCTCTGTTTCTAAATTAAGAAACAATTATTTCTGTTGAGCTCCTCATTTCATTAAGGATTTCTCATGCCTGAACTGATGTCTTATATTCCGTATTCACTACTTTCAAAGATTCCACCTAAAGAAAACGTGTTTTGATAGAAGCGAATGTGTGTGTATAAGTTAGGTAGGAAACTTAGGCTGTACCTAACTTTGATCTTTTAATGGAAAGAAGAATACCTTTTTTGGTGTCAAATATATGTATTGTAAGATATTTTTGTAGACTTGCCCAATTCAGAAGTCATTCCCCAACTCTTCAGATGCCAAAGCCTCTCTTAAGAACCTATTTGCTCCCTCCCTTCTCTCATTTGTCTTCTCCTTTTCTTCAAGCACTTTTTAAAAGAGCTTGTCAAATCTGCGTTATAGCTTAGACAGGGGGAACAAAGGGGAAGAAACATCACTAAGTATCAATCTTCTCGTTTTAACAGCCTGGGTGCAGGGATCTTAGAGTCCAGAATTCAAAAACATGATCTAATCTAACAGTTATGACTTCCTCTTTTAATTTTTTTAATGGGGTCTAAAATATATACATGCTTGAAGGGGGAGGGGTGAAAGTTAATCCTGGTTGCCATGTCACTCTACAAATCAAAAGCAAGCAATCCATTACAGATAGTTTTGAGGGCAACAGTACTACAGTGGTATTCCTGATGGATTTAGAAATTATGGTCTGTGGAACTTCACGGGCATTAAGCATGAAAATAAAACCATTAGATCTTCTCAAGAAATGCAGTCGCTATTGAAGGATATATTTTTTCCCTGCTCACAGTTGGGGTTTTATTTTTCCAAATTGGAAACACACCACATAGAGGAAGTAATAACATTGCAGTAAAGTATTCAAAGCCCAATTTTTATTCACATTGATTATCTTTTACATTTTGAAGTATTGCTTTTGTACATCCATCTGTAAATGGTTATCAGATAGGAACGCAAACCCTTTTGTTCATTAAACCATTTTGTGAGAACACTACTTTACTTTTGTTATATCTTTGGGCAAAGTGGAAAAGAAATAAGACATGCATGGTTTTTTCATTCACCTTCCAAATTCAAAATCTGCATTTCTTTTTCTGATCCCAACGACTCAGAAAAATACATACATTTTTAGTGTCAGTTTTACCGCTATAATATGAAGTGCACACAAAAAAATGGTTCTTCCAATCAGAATTTGAAGCATTTCACACGTAGCTGACCCTGATTTTCTCCATTTTAATCATACCAAAATTATTTCATGTCCCCCAAAAATAAGAAACCAGCTTTTTTAGATAGCAAGTACATCACAGGCTGCAATAAAGAAGGAGCGACCTTTCCAACAGCAAAGTTATTTTGTTTATAATTCAAAACAGCATCCATCAACACACCTGGTCCCATCCAACCAAACAAATACATTGCAATGAAGAGGCGAGTAGATGACATACCTGATTAGCTATTTCTTTAGGGAGAAATGTCTGCTCTTAGGGCATTCATTCTAGATCTAAAGTGCACATCATGATCAGTTGACCATTAATAGTTTTTGATGTTATTTGGAGTGTGCTCCAGGCAAACTTTTATCCTTAGTAAAGTACTAAACTAAGTATTGTATCCTTACTATAAAAGATATTTCTGAGCTCATTGGTTTGTTCATTGGTTGGGGTTTTTTTCTTTTTGGAACAGCTAGGTGAAAGACAGCCATTTACACATCTTGGGATGTAGGAAGATATACCTAACTTCTGTCATCACATAATGTAAATCCCAGAAGGAAAAGACTTCCCAAAGATAGAGGAATTTGTCCGGTAATTTGTTCTGAGTTTGTGTTTGCAGAGACCCTAGACAGACATTTCTGCAAAGGGTCATTAAGTAAAATGTACAATGAAAAAAAAAATTGCATTTTACTATAGCAGCTGAAAAGCTAGAGGTAATACTTCAAGCTGACAGTCTATTTCTTGCACATTTGTTGCAGAAGTTCATGTGTTCCCTCACTTATTTTCAGGATACTAACAGAAACTCTCTCGCACAGATATTGCTCAACTCTCTTTTTAACTGTTCCTTGCTGTATCTTTGGGGCTTCATTTTCCAGGGTGCAAAGTGCTCCCAGCTGCCATGAATTTCACAGTTATTTTAAACAGGACTATTGCATCCAACAGATTTTATTTGGCTGGTGGAGGTACCCCACTAAGATTCTGCTGCAAATGCCAGTTGTATTTCTTCAATATGGCAATATGCTTTGTAAACAACAACAAAGAATAAAACGCCTTATCAAAACAGGATGTTTAAGAGAATGGAGAGAAGAGCATGAGAGAAGAAGAAAATATGCATCTCAACAAATTACTGGTGGGTACTAATGGAAGAATTTGGCAAATGAGAGTCTCCATAAAATAAAGCAATGCAACTCACCAATTAAATAAACTATTACTGGTCACTGCAGTCTCTTAGGGACAAATTCATTCAAATTAGCAGAGTAATACCTAAATGATTTGACACATTGACTATCTTATGAGGAATAACTGCAGAATCAGATATCATATTCTTTGGATTTTCTTCAGTCACTGAGTTGTTTCATGGTGCATCATATCTAAACAAGAAAGGGAAAGCACCTAAATTTACTTCTGACGCTGCTTGATCTCTTTCACAGAAAAATACCATATCATGACAATTACTTATTTATAAAGACAGAATCAGTCTAGAAAAGCTGTTGATAATACAATAATTATTTTTTGTAATAGTACTCTAAAATAAAAGATAAGGTGGCAAAGCAAAAGAAAAAGGAGATTCCTTAAATAAAATTTGTTCAATTATTGCATTTTTAATGTAATATAATCTCCACAAAGGATTCTACTCTGGAAAAATGAACCAATAATTAGCATAGCCACTGCTGCAACTTCAGGGTCTGACAATGAATACTTGATAAATCATAGATGGAAAGTTTCTACAGGCTTGAAGGAAATTACATGCGTTCATTATCACACATAATGAAACTCCTGTTGCCATGCTGATACATCAAGTGTTTCTCTCTATAAATACTATTTAAATTCCATTTTTCCAAGGTTTTCTTGCATATTTTAAGATATAAAATTTACTTCCTAATAACCATGTTTAAATAAATAATTATTAAAAGAGTTAGTTATATATATGTATGAAACTGGATTGTCTATTACGATTTAGATTAAAATAGACTGTAAGGGTAGCCATAAGAAATGAATGTTCTCATAAATCAATTACATTTCCCTACACAAAATATACAATGCTGTAACTACCTAAAGACTCCAACTGTTGGATATCTGCATTGACGTGTAACATACGAAACTGAAGCTGTATCAGCTACATGTTGGATTTTTTTAAAACAAGATTTATGGAGTACTTGCTCTGATTTTTGCAACGTGTGGCAGCACTGTGGAGCTGTCAAAATAGTGATCATTGAAGAAACATTAAATAATGAGCATTGTTGTTGTGTTTTTGGTTAGCATCGCTTTCTGTTCTATCCTGTCTTTACTTTTGGCCATTTCTTATTATCTACCATTTACGGGAAAAAATGATTACTTTCCATCAGCATCAGAGAAAGCTCATAATTATTAAGGGCCTGTTGTTAAATAGCTCTGCCAACAGACTTAAACAAGATGGTAAGATTGTATGTTGCCTGCACCGCACAAACTGTATAAGGATTTTCTTCTGATAACCGAAAGTACAGCAAGATGGATGCTGACTCAAGTAAGAGATAGGTTTCCACTTCAGAAGAGGACTGCCCATCAACGCTATTCATGTGAAAATAAAAATCAACACTTAAACCAATCTTTTGTAAGTATCATGTATTTTCCCTGATGCAATTTGGCAGGGTGGGAAGACTTTACAATGAGAAAAGCGTAAAGGACAACTCTATGATAAACTATGATTATCACGCACAGTTAACTGCACCGAAGGTACACGGCCACAAGTTCTGCAGGCAGATCCCAAGGGAGGAAGCTCAGGCAGGACGGTCACCGCAGTCAGAGCGGTAATGGTGGCCAGCTGCCACAACGTTGGTACCTATTCTCTTGGTGCCTTTTCTTACATAGAATCATAGAATCACTTGGGTTGGAAGAGACCTTCAAGATCATCGAGTCCAACCATAAACCTACACTACCAAAACCACCCCTAAACCATGTCCCTCAGCACCATGTCCACCTGTCTTTTAAATACCTCCAGGGATGGAGATTCCACCACCTCCCTGGGCAGCCTGTTCCAATGCCTGATAACCCTTTCGGTAAAGAAGTTTTTCCTAATATCCAACCTAAACCTGCCCTGGCACAACTTGAGGCCATTTCCTCTTGTCCTCTCACTTGTTACTTCGAACAGACTGACCCCCACCTCTCTATAACCTCCTTTCAGGTAGTTGTAGAGAGTGATAAGGTCTCCCCTCAACCTTCTCTTCTCCAGGCTAAACAATCCCAACTCCCTCAGCCGCTCCTCACAAGACTTGTTCTCCAGACCCCTCACCAGCTCCGTTGCCCTTCTCTGGACACGCTCCAGCACCTCAATGTCTCTCTGATACTGCGGTGCCCAAAACTGAACACAGCACTCGAGCTGTGGTCTCACCAGCGCTGAGTACAGGGGCGTCATCACTGCCCTGCTCCTGCTGGCCACACTATTCCTGATACAGGCCAAGATGCCATTGGCCTTCTTGGCCACCTGGGCACATGCTGGCTCATGTTCAGCCCACTGTCCACCAGGACCCCCAGATCCTTTTCCGCCAGGCAGTTTCCAGCTGCTCCTCCCCAAGCCTGTAGCGCTGCCTGGGATTGGTGTGACCCAAGCGCAGGACCCGGCACTTGGCCTTGTTGAACCTCATCCCATTGGCCTCAGCCCATCGATCCAGCCTGTCCAGATCCCTCTGCCGAGCCTTCCTACCCTCAAGCAGATCCACACTCCTGCCTAATTTGGTGTCGTCTGCAAACGACAGTTTTTAACCCAGGGAAGAGTCCACCTGTCAATGGATTGGGTGCCAGCTACTCTAGCAGAATGCTGTGGGAGACTGTGTCAAAGGTCTTACTGAAGTCCAATGTCAAGTTCTACTGAGACAATAACTATACCAAAACTATTACCAACCAGGCTAATCCATTTACTTTGGATCTGCTTATGATTTCAAGCAATGTGTTGCTTGTAGACACGTCTGTATTACTTAGAACATAGAAATCCCTCTCAGCGCAGGATGGGAATAAAAATTTTCAACCCACTCTTTAGCATTTGAATAGCTGTTGTGGTTGTAGGCTCCAGACATCTTAGGTTTCTGTACAGAAACTTTCTAAACACTAAGATGCCTGCACCAGACAACTGCTAGCAATACAGCAGTCGTCTTCCTAAATCAGCTGCTTCCGCTGCAGGTAGATGTAATGAAAAGTAAGTTAAGGGAAAGTACAGACGAAGAGAGCAATTGAGACATTCCCCACACATGTTGCTGAATTATTCTGACAAAACCCCACAAAACCTAAGCATTTCACTTTTTCAAAACTCATTTTTACCTAAGATAGAGAGGATTTTTTTCCTAAAAGCGCACAGATTTGAATGCCAAAACTTTAATCAAGCACAACTGCGCTGAACTTTGGAAACACTCCATTTTTTCTCAGCCCATTTTTTTCAAACAAAATCAAAAATCTGAAGAAGTTATCATTTTCTTGCTGGAAAGTATGTTTTCATTAAAGCAAAAACGTTTACTACCTTATCCATATGTAGGTATGTATATATGTGGGTCTTACCTTAAACACAAACATTAGTCACCCTGGGTATAACTCACCCACCACTCCTTAAACCGCTTTACAACATTGTTGGAGTTGACATGAGACCATAAAGAACAATTTAGTAGAAAAGTGCTACGGTAGTAGCATAGCATTGGAACTAACAGGCAAAATTCTCTCTCCCATGGGAACTGGTACAGAGCCACAGATGTCCACGAAACCAATGTACCAACATAGAACATTACATATTAAGTATTTCTATACATGTTTTATGTAGCTACCAAGTTGTGTTTCTAACATTCAGTAGCCGTCCTTAAAACATAATAGACTTGTTCATGGTTATATTAATTCTGCGTTTGTGTGACCGTATGAGGCATGCACAAGTAACTGAGAACAGAAACAGGACAAAAGGGGGGGAGGGGGGGGAAATCTATTTCAGTTGCTCACGTGTAATTGCATTTAGTGAACTGAATTCTGCCAAGTCAATGGAACAGCATGTGACATAAACTAGTCTGAAATTAAGCCATGAGAATCTATCCAAGTTACAAACTTTCCAAAATGTAAGCACGTATTAAGAGTCTCTATTGCTCATAACATCACATTAGCTCCATAACACTCTGGTCCTGCCTCATGAACAAAGAATGCTTTAAAACTCAACCAAGTAGCATCACTAAATAGGAACAGCAATTCGAGAGACAACCAACTGAACAAATTAAATATACTTTTTAATATCTGTAAAGCCACACATTGAAAAAGAAATCCTACAAATAAAATAACTGCAAAAGCACACGCTTTATGTGCCCGGTGGCTTTTCAAAGGCTTATATTGCGGTGGTGAGCAGAGCTTTAATAACTCCGGGGTTACTATCATGTTACAGCACCACTAAGATACGGAACATTTGAAGAAGTGGAATTCAAAAGGGCTCACTGGTTGGCAGAGAGCTATAACAGAATTGTTTGGAAGTCACTCATGGTGGAAGGTGTATTATGAACCACAGCTGAAAGGTGCTGCTGCAATGCAATGCACCCCACAATATGACAGGTAGGAACAGACCTGGACAGGACAGCAGTATATTGTATAACACACATGGAAATATGAAATGCACATATTGAATACAGGCTTCGACACAAACAGCTTTCTTACTAGGACTCCTAAATGTATACATAGGGCCTATGAGCCATTGGGTTTATGCATACGCCGCAATAGCTTTTTTATGAAACTATATAAAGCCTGAATTTTTACTTTTGAACATATTCATACTTGCAAGATGACATCTGTCAGGGTACGTCTGCTCCAAACATACTGGAACGTAGAACTGAGCTACCCTATTTTGCTTGAAATGGGGTAGCTTCGGCAATGGAAGCATCCAGTCAAAGCAACACATATTTAATCAAGGGCCAATATACAGCTGGAAAAGTCAATATCCAGGCTGAGTTATTATAAAATGATACAAAACTAGAGAAGAAGAAAGGGTGTGAAAAAAATATATTAAGAGATACTGAAAATGTATGCAACAAATTTATGCAGATCAAGGCATTCCTTCTTTACTACATCAGCGGTGCCTGGCATGTGATGTGAGCAGCATAATAATAATTTTATATATATGGTAAATATCTACCATCTGTGTTCTAGGCACGAACTGTAAAATGCAGCATAAAACAATTAAAATCAACAGACACAAAGTTCAGGGTACAGAAAGCTTTTGATCCACAAAAATGGCAGATGTTATATTTGAGTGACTGAAAACCAAAAATAGGAGGGAGAGCAAGTACAAGTCAGCCTTTAAAAGTACAGCTCAATCCATATGCCAAAAGGTTATTTGGCACCTTTTTCATAGTCCTAGCGAGACAGGAAGAGAAAGAAAAAATTATTTTAAAAATTTAATTAGGTCACAAGCTAACAAAAAGTCAGTAACTCCTTCTAACGGATTTCAACAGGTCTTTCCAAGTTCAAGTTCAGAAATTCATAAAAAATTACATTGTATTGTTACTAAAGCACAGCTTTTTCCAGAGTTTTAGGCTAGTGGACAGAAGCGTTCATATATCACAGCCTCAGGCCTAGCATTCTTCAGGCAGCACAAGCAATGCATTTCTATGGACAAAACAATAAACTATTTCCATGTTATTTCCTGGCTTCCTGAGGTTTTTTTTTTAGGGTTTAAGGCATTCTTCTTCCAGAACACTGTGTCCCTTCAACCACGCTTCGTACCTGCAGACCTCTTCAGTGAATCATGAGCCCTACAGCTTCTTTCAAAGACGGTTAGTTCTGATCTTGGACTCCCTTAAAACTCTTCCTGTTGTTGCTCCCTGCTGTTGCTGCCAACTCATTCTTTTCCACTTTTTAAACTCCCTGACTGATATTCCAGCTCTACTTTACATTTCACCCTCAACAAATCAGCTATAACAGCTTTTCCTTCCTCTTAGGCCTAGTCTTGGCATGCTCTTTACCAGACATTAAGATTAAATTTGTTTACCAGTGTACTGGGCTTACTGGTGTACACTGCTAGTGTAATTTTACCCTTCCAGTGCATTGGGTGTATGCAGCAAGGTGTTGGCAGCAGGGTTGCCACAGGTACGGCCTCTGCGAGAAAAGATCAAGGATTGTCCCCATGTCAGACAGAGAGAGACAGGAGAGAGGAAAAAGGTGAAAGAAATAACCCTGCAGACACCAAGGTCAATGAAGAAGGAGAGGGAGGAGGTGGTCCAGGCACCGCAGCAGAGATTCCCCAGCAGCCCATGGAGAAGACCATGGTTGGAGAGCACCCCGCTGGAGCAGGTAGCCACACTGCAAGCCCATGGAGGACCACCTGCCGGAGTGAGTGCATGTGCCCTTGTCCTGGTTTCAGCTAGGAAAGAGCTCATTTTCTTTCTAGTGATTGCTGTGAAAGAAACATCAATAATACCTATTGGTTTTAGTTGTTGCTAAGTGATGTTTACAATATTCAAGGACTTTTTTCAGCTTCCCATAGAATCATAGACAGAAGAATGGAATGGCCAATGGAATATTCCCTACAATAGACAGCATGCTCAGTATATAAATTTGGGTTAGCTGGGGGAGACTGGGGAGGGGGGGTTCATAATCACTGCTCTGGATGGTGAAAAGTCACCAGGCAATGAGGGTGACCCATGTCATTATTATAATTGTTATTATTGTTGTTATTTTTCCTTTTCTGTTATTGTTTTTATTAAACTGTCATTATCTCAGCCCACAAGGTGTGTTTTTTCTCCCTTTCTCCTCCTTTTTATTTCCCCTCTCCTGCCCCCACCCTTCCTGTGGGAGGAATAAAAAGCCGGGGTGAGCTGCGTGGTTCTAGTTGCCAGCTGGGGTTAAACCACGACAGCCCTGCAGGAAGCTGCAGCCCATGGAGAGGCCATGCTGGAGATATTTTTTCTTGAAGGATTGTATCCCATGAAGAGGACCTGTGCTGGAGCACGGGAAAAGCAGGAGGAGGAAGAAGCATCGGAGAAACTATCACAGACTGTCCCCACTCCCCATCCTGCCGTGCGCTGAGGGAGGGTGTGTAGGAGGTAGATGAGTCAGGAGTGAAGTAGAGCCTGGGAAGGAGCACGTGGGGGGAAGGTGTTCTTAATTTTGTCTTTGTTTCTCACCGTCTACTCTATTTTTAATTGGCAATAAATTAAATTAACTTTCCCCAAGCCGAGCCTGTTTTGTCTGTGATGGTACCTGGTAAGTGTTCTCCCTGCCTGTATCCGAGTGCACAAGCTTTTTCCATCTTATTTTCCCCCTAGTCCTGTTGAGGAGGGGGAGTTATAGAGCAGCCAGCCAAGGTCGACCCACCCCATCCAGAGACCGTTCAGATGCTAGGAACCTCACGAACACCCAGCTGACTCACTGCACCTCTAGGTCTTCATTAATGAAGTAAGCTCTCACCATTAACCACAACCTAGATGCCAACAACGGTTCTTCAAACGAACCTAACAACCCTTACAGAAAAACAAAGCTTCTGGAGACATTAGGTATACAACAATATTCATAACTATATACATCCTGAATAAGGAATGTTGACAACTGGTATTATTTACCATCTCTAAACCTATAAAGAATTGTATGGAATTATTAGGTACCATTGCATAATAACCACATTAATGTTTTAGATAGATCTAGGCACAAGGCAGAAAAGAAAGAAGAACCCAGGCAAAGGAAATCCTTGGCAATTATAATAAAAAAAACCCACCCACCTGGCTGTAGCAATGAAGAAAGTTCATCCAACTTAAACAAGGAAAAAGTCTTTGTCCTGTCTGTCCAAAATCAGTTACCTATTTTAGCAAAAATACCTAACCTGCTTTTCAGAAATCATTACAGGGTGCCATGAAGACTTTGGTGAAAGTATATAATGAGATGCCAATTACTAACCAGGGTACCTTCAGAAAGGTTACTAATCACACAGTCAATGTGAAGAATGACTCAGTTGAAGAGAAGCTATATATTCACCAAGTTAATCCTGCATTTCATGTGAAAATAAGAATTAAATGAAGTCACCATATGGTAGGCTAATTGAAAATAATTGTTTAAAAAAGGTACTTTTCTGTTTTGTGTATCCAACAGATCTCTATATGTTAATTTGTCAATAAATTTCTCTTCAGATTAGCTGCAAGACAGCTTTACAAATGTATTGTATTTATAAATGTTTTTATCCTTATAAGATCAGATTTTTATCTCATTAGTGTAGAATTCCTGTAATTAAACAGTCATCATCTTCATTAAATTTATAGCTACAAAAATTCATGTCCTGTATTTTCAGAATATCAATGTTAACAGAGGTTTTATCTTCAGCGTCATTTCCAGTTTGACTGCATCTTCTTTCAGGAAAGCCACACTTAACATATGTCATATCTCCTTGAATCACTCACAGCACATTAAAGTAACTTTCATGTCAACTGAATCCTCTCTGAGCTACATGTCGTTATCTACAGTTAAGTATGAGAAAATTAAGACCAGAACTTGTAAATACAATTGGTAACAAAAAACTATATATCAAATTCAACGATTTGTGAAACCACAAAACCTGTGTTAAAATATCATTGCTTCCAGAAAGAACTTATGAGACTAAAGAGAAAAATCCAAGCAATCAAAAAATTCAGTTTGTTTTGGTTTTTCTACACGCTGCAATCCAATGCTATGTACAACAGGGTCATGTGTTATCTTGGAATCTCTAGTTTAATTTGGTCCAGTAAGATGGGATAAAATTGACATCCACATACAGAGTAAACATATTTGGAGGTAAGCTGGTAACATACACAGACATGAGAAAACTCTTTTAAGTGTCAACTTCCACAGACAATGTTGCGTTAATATATATGCTGAAAGAATTTAACTTAAATCATTAAACTTAATGATAGATGGGTATAACTTCACTAAAGTAAAGATAGCTGTGCCAGTTCACACCAACTCAGTTCCTCATTCCTCTGAGTTTTACTGTAGTTAGATAAGTAACACGGTCTACAGGAAAACCTGATTTAGATTCCATGACAGCCTCTATGAACCACCAAAAGTTCACAGCTAAGAAAATAGTGAGTTGGTCATTGTAGAGTCTCCTTTATGACAGCTGAGGTAGTAAAACAGCTGTTTGTACATCTCAAGATTTCCTGTTTGAGGACAGATTCCCCAAATAACCACAGGCAGACTCTTAGAGAGTTAGCATGGATGATCTGGCATTTAATCTGGTATTTTACTGGGTAACATTATCTCTTAAATGCCCACTTTTTGCAAAGTCATTCCAGAGTCAGTTACCTTACCACTTGATCATAATGAACACCCCTATCAGCAAGGACTAGAAGGTGGTAATTAATCAATATGTACTGCCAAAAATGTTGCCGTTCAATAATGTCCGTTACCTTAGTACTATGAAGAATGTTTTCAATGACAAGTTGCCAAGATATTTTGATTTACTTTTTCTCCAGCTTCTAGACATTGTTAACAAGCACTTGGTAACTACTTTTGAGGCAACATACTGGAAATATTAAGTGTCTGTTTGCTGTAACACTTCTCTCTTCTGCACACTGTCATGGAAAGGAATTTTCTAACACAAATTATAGGGTAATTATTTGAGTTGTTTCTTTTTTGGCAGTACGTATGAATATTTAAAATGGAAGCTCCTACATACGTATTGTTGCGAATATAATAGGTCCTCACATCTGAGAAAAAAAACCACTAGAAGATACAACGATTTGATAGATTATATGACACACGGACTTTGAATATTTAAACTGTGATCTGCTGTCTATAGTGAGGACTTGAAACTCAGGTTAAAGTTAATCAAGGAATCTTATAAGATGTGATTAGTTTTAAAAGAAGTGCATCTGGAGCTCACAGTCCAGCCTGGGGCACCCTATCTGACTCTGCTGATGTGTAGCCTTAGCAAAACGCTAGCGACCGGCCCTCCTGACTGTACTACAGCAACCGGACTAAGAGGCAATCATGGCTTTCTGCAGGATTATATTATCTATTGTCAGCATCAGCAAAACAGTTTGCAGCTACCAAAGAATTAATTTTAGTCCTTGATTAACTGATAGAAAAGGCAAAGAGGAAGGCAGTTTTCTTCCTTTGAGGTCTTTCAGTTCATAAACAATTCCACATTAGTCAGACGACAAACTACTCAAATGGAACAAAAAACAGATAATAAACATGAGCATTGGCATCCTGTAAGCAATAATACTCTGTGAACACATTATACATGCGTTAGCTTGCATACAGCTGTTAACATAAATATAATCCATAATAAAACCAATTTTGCCACTACAGCACTAACAAACAAAGTAGGGCTGAATTTAAAATTACCCCTATTAACTAAAAAAACAGTTTAGCTAAATGTAATTATCAAGGCAAATGATGTTGGTGGACTGGAGTTAAGAGTTCAACTGGATGAAGCAATTAACTAAAACAACAACAAAATTTCTACGAAAAAAGAATTCCAAAAAGCTTCACAAAATACTATGAACAACTTTAACGTATAGCTAACATACATCAAAGAAAAGAGATGTCATTGCCTACTGACTGAACAATTCACATGAGTTCCATTTTGCAGAAGTGATCCTGCAGAACAACTAGGGAATATGAGTTAGAAAGTGGCCTGGACACTATTTCCAAAAGATTTAGTTCAGACGTCATATATCTGAACATAAGGTACATGAAGAGTCTTCAGGTATATTTTTATGTTTTATAGCAAAAGATTCTTGTGGAACTTGGCAAAACAAGTATTGCCTGTGAAATTCTACACTCCTGTGAGAGTCTTCACGACAAAAAGTAGCCAAGAACTGTCATATAGCGATTACCAAACTAGTTAATAATGCAACATTAGCTACAATGCAAGTTTAGATACATGGAGATTGGGAGATGTTTTACTCTCTTTTTTGAATAAAAGTTCAACTCAGAAGGTCAAAAGAAAGGTTCATCTTTCAGGGGCTCAAGTGAAGTGAGCTAGTGGTTTCTATCTACATTTTATTTAGGGCTCTACTTCTCTAACGTCACTTAATGTCACAGTGAGATAACCCTATCATGTTGGGATTTTATAGCCAGAGGAACTGAATGGTTGCCATCTACCTTTAGGTTATATATCAACCCATACATTTGGGGGGTTTGAGATCTGTGGTTATGCTTATTCCTAAAAGAGAGATTAAAAGGTGAGAACTTTTTTTGCCTTTTTTCCCTTCAACTTTCCTTTTGAGATCTCGGGCATATCAAATCCAATCTCCCCTTTGGAAAGCCAGTAGTATAGCGTAGAGATCTTCAACATGCTCAAACCAAAGGATAAAATCAAAAAGGCAGTAATCTAAAATTTGCAACCACGTAGTTAAATGTAAATTCATCATCATTGATTCTTTGATCAATTAATTCACTTATTTTTTAAAAAATCAACTGACAACACTGTAGTCCTGTAAATTCTCTCAACGTTCAAAATCCACAAGGAGAAACAAAGTATTTCTTATTTGTATTTTTAACTACATAAGTAGTTAAAATCAAAATACAGAAAAAGTTGGAGAAGGCAGACAACAGTTTCTGACTTTTGTATGCATTAAGAAACATGTTACAGTGCAAAATATTTTTCCCTTCAAAGCATCAGCTTTAACTCCTAATCAGCTTTCCATCATTTAGGATTCTTGTCAATTTGAGGGCTCCTTAAAAATCACTACTCCAAGCAAAAATGGTTCTGGCCACAGATTCAGAAATGGAGAGGTGAGATCCCCAACGTGCAATTATCAGGAAATTCCTTTCACTAGAACTCTGCCTTGCCATAAGAAGCCCTAAGACCTGATCTTACCATGGCCCCAGCTCCCCAGCGGAGCAGGCACTTAGGAATGTCTCATTCATAAGCGTCTCATTTAGCTGTCATAGCAGGCAAAGGGGCTACAGTTCAAGAAAGCAAGAATCCGATCTCTTCCTATTCCAGGCAGGCCACAGCTCCCCCTGCCATCGAGATAGTCATGATGTACAAATGCAGCCCTCTAAAGTGTTTAACCCTTTATTCCTGGTTTGTGTGAGCTGCTGGAATCCACAGTAACAACAAAATAGTGCTGATGGACATGTAGAGTAAAGGAGGTGTTCTTATGATTTCACTCACACCCTCTTAATCTAACAACTACTTATCTCAGCAGGAGGAACACAATACTGTACTTTACTGAATGCTTTTTCTAAAACCCTTGCTCCATCTTTTTCTCCTCTTCCTTTGTCCTTATACATATAAACACTCCATATGGTGAAGGGACCATTTAAACTGTTCCCATAAATACCAAAGGAAATACTTTCACAGACAATAAAAACCTAGTTGTCTAATCCTTAGTTCTTCAAGTGTTTTCCATTCTCATTCAGCTGTTTCTTAGCTTTTTTATGTTGCTGGCTTTTCACCCTCCCCTCTGTGCTAAATTAATGTAAAAACTTTACTTCCATTAGTGCTTTTAAAGCATTTTCAAAAATAAACCTATCACCAAGTTTCCTTATCACAGTTCTTCTTTTCACACATTTTTACATTGTGAGCACCAAAGATACGGCCCAAGCTTCCCAGAGAAACAAAATAACAACCACAGTTAGAAATCAGGGCTGCTTTCATGGCTTAGCCAGGAGGCAAAGCACCTGGATGCTTTCAGGAACAGTCATGGACGTAAGATCTAGAAATGCGGTATTTTGGGACTCCTCCCCAACCAGTTTGTGCTGTGACCATTTCTGCACCCTACTGCCATTTCTCAACCACCATCAAGGGCTACACTGACCATCATCCTTGAACCATGTGACCCCTTCATGCAGGAATTTAAGCCAACTACAAAAAGGCTTCATATTCTTAAAAAAATAAAATTCGAAATAATAAAAAAAAAAAGAATTCTAGTTTTGAATCATCTCTTCTTCATACAAATATAGATCTTTGTGCATCTCAAACAGGAAAAAATGACACCTCAGCAGCTATCAAAGCAAGGGGGTTTAGTCAGACTGCCTGAAAATCATGCATTTGTTTTTATTACAACTCATATTACTCAGCTGTTTGACAAGTTCTGAGAAAAATGTTATCATGAAGGACCATAACCCTGGTTTTTATGAAGATTCAGCAGCTTTCACAGGAAGAGCATTCCTGCCGTAACAGGACCTAATATTCCTGATTTTCTTATAAAATCAGATAACAAAACCGAGGTACGTCTTTTTTTAAAGGGAGAGGGAGAAGGTAAAAGCCTAGGAGATCTGAAGAAAAAAGAATGGCACAATATAATAGGACTACAACACCTAAAACAACACTGATTCTTTACAAAAGTATAAAGATAATACTTCACAAGGACACTGAAGTGGGGAACTGTGCTTAGCACAAAACACTCTTAAGGAAAGCAAGAAGGACACAGATAGTTCAATCAGCACGTACCCAAAGCAAGTCTGCAGCCTGCTGGAATACCCAAACCTAAAGATATCCTGTCTAAGGAAGACCCACTATCTTCATTCAGGAAAAACCTTAAATCTTCAAGGACCAATGAGAAGGTGCTTGTCTTCGTTCAGTAGTTTGTTATTTCCAGAAGGCAAGGGAGCTGGGGAGGAAGCCGGTTGTTTTAATTTGGTCTGAAAGAATTCAGCAAGACTTTGCCTCAAAATTTATGCATCCTTCTGGTTTCGGCTATGATGGAAATGATATTAAGAAATCCTCGGTGGATAGCCTACTGCTTGTGGTTTGAGTCTCGTCTGGAAGCAGGAATCTGCAAGAAATACAAAACTGAAATATAACAGACAAAACCTGATTTTCTCTGAGGATGCAAGAACATCATGCCAAGTCCATCTAGCCCAGCATCCTGTCTCTGACAGCGGCCAGTAGCAGATGTAGACAGGAATGTAAGGACAGAAGAAGCATACAAAAATAGTTCCCTAGAATATTTTTCTCCGATTCATATGATTTGTGGCTTCCAGACTTTCTCAGCCACAGGCAACAGTCTTCACAGATTTTTTTACAAACATATCTAATCGATTTTTGAACCCCAAAATCCTGGGACAATAAGCTTTTACAGCTTTACAATGTACTGTGTGAAGTATCACTTTTTGCTTGCTTTGAACCCGCCACTTGCAGTTACAATTTCATCCCCTCCAGGTCCTGTATAAAAAAGAAAATGAACCCTGTTCAAAGACCTATGCCGCTTGTGATTTTATACACTTCTACCGTCTTCTCCAGAATCTCAAAAAATGAGGGGTTTGTAGAGTATTCAGTAAAAAGCAAACAAGCAAATGAGGAAGGCAGAAGAACACTCCAACTGCTGAATTTATCTGAATGTTTCATCCACAGATCTACATTAGCTTGCAGCTATTCATCCTGAAAAAGAAGCCGCATTCATTTCTCACACCACACACTGCTAATCTTCTGTAACTAGGTACAAACTCTGAACTACATTTGTATAATTAAATTTTCTACTACAGCTGGCATTCTTGCACCTCTGGCAGCAACTCTCTTAGGGGAGAGAAAGCAAACAAAATCGGGGGGGGGGGGGGNATTGTAGGAAGAAAGGTATTCTTCATGTAGGTGATCAAATGGAAAAGTCCTACTTGCAGGGTTAATCACATCATCATTCTTTGCCAGGAGAGCAGTCTGTTATCTCGACACAGAAGGATGGTTGCAAGCACACATCTCATAAGAAAGTACCATAAATTGAAGTTAACTGTGACTCGGGTCCAATTAGCACGCTTGTCAACCTTCCTGAGTAGTTTTTAAACTGTTAATTTGTTAATCAGTCGATGTACTTTCTTTATGCAGACGTGTGGATTACAGAAGATTATAGTGGATTTGGGAAGATTATAGTAAGATTATGTATTTTACTTTTTTTCTCTGCGGCAGTTCCTTGTCCAGTCCACTGTGCCTGGATGGTGGCAGAGCAATGAGAACACTGATCATGGACAACTGGAAGGTGAAACTTTTTCTTTCAGCAGCGGTGCCAGTTTATTGCTGGCTGCGAAAAATCATTCAACCATGGCTGCCAACTGTTGATGGACTAAGACAACTGACCAACATTTGTCTTGCACCTAGATTGGAAGATTTTTAGGTAGAGTTTTTTTTGCTGCTTTTATACTTAGGGAACATCAGCACAACCAGGTTCAGATTCATGAGCTTAATAATTGTAATAAAAATAAATTAAAAATTAACTAAAATTTGTAGAATAATATTTGGGCACAGTGTATACATAATACTACTAATGTTCTTTTGCCATAATATAAATAATCAGAGGACACAATGGAGTCCAAACTCCTAGACGTTACTGGGTATGAGCAGACAATTTTGGAATACATAAACTAGGTGATACATTTCAGTCTTGCCATTTTCTGAACCTGCAACTCCAGGAACACCACTAGAGGGCTCACAATTATTTAAAGTTTTAGTCTCCATTTTACACTGCACGTACACAGTGAACAGAAACTTTCAAAAGATTCACAGCAGGTTTCTTGAAGATACTGTTATTTTCCCAAAAGTCAGTCTTCAGGAAACATAGTGCTTAAATGCGAAGACTCAGATCAATGTAAAACCTGATGAGAAAGCGTTACTTTGTTGAGCCCAAACCATCCAGCTGAAATGTTTCAGGTTCAGCATCATTCTGTGTCCAGAACCCCACCTTCCATGGGACTCATGATGAAGGCACCAGAGACCATCAGAGGTGACAAGAGGGGCTCAGTTTTGGTGCTTCAGGACCTCAAAAGCCAGGGGCAATAGCCCAGCTGGACTGCCACAGGGCCAAGGAAGATGGAATCCTGGTGTCCATGTTTACCCAAGCCCAGAGCCAGCTTTCGGGCTCTTTGCCACAAAATCTGAAAAGCGCTGGACTAATTTGGCTCTTACTGCATCCACTTTGGAGCTGCAGGGAAAACACAAGTTTTCTCCTTATTTATTACTTGCAGGAAAATTTGACTTTATGTAGAGGTGCGTATACATGCAGATCCCCCACTCAAATTTGGACATAACAAAAACATTGTGAAAAAAGAAAAGCCAGAAATACTGATTCTCAACTACCTCCAATAGCATTGTTGTTATCACGCTAAAATAAATTTGAACAAGCTAGAAACACTCAAACCTTCTCTTTTGTAAAGGCAGAACTCCCTTTTGTCTGTCCAAGTTTCTGCACTCAAGCAGACAACCACAGTTATGTTTAGATATTCCCTCACTCCTGAAAAAAACAAGCGTCGAAACCCCATTAACGACCAGGCAAGAGAAGTGACAAGAAAGAGATTGTCCATAACGTACCATCTGAACACGAGGAAAATGTTTTACTTCAAAGCTGTCACCGTGATGTATACAGAAACACAGCTGCCTCTTTTCAAAGCTTAGGGGTTTGTCACCATCATTACCATCATTATTATTGCAGGAGACAGACACACTCACAAAAGCTAGTAACAAAAAGAAGTAATCCATCTCTTCCTCTTCTTCCCTGTGAGAATCACACTGTTTCTGTGAGATAGCTCATAGATGCTGTTGGGGGGGAAAAATTACAATTGATGCGGATTTTTTTTAATCAGAATTAGAAAATCCTGTATAATATTAACCTCTCCCTGTGGGTTTTAGTTGGAGCGTAATATGAGATTCACTCCACCATCCTCGATTCTCAACTTTCCTTTCATGAGAAAGAACAAATTATCTCAGCCACAGCAGCGAAGCCAGTGCTGACACGTATAGTAAATTGTTGTGAGGAAGTAAGGTGTACTGCTGCAGCCGCGCACCTGGAGTGAACAATATGAACATAAAGAATTTCTCTAGGGAAATCACAGAAGTTTGTCTGAACCAGTTTCAGGAAAATAAAAGTGAATCCCTGGTTACAGACTGATTCTTCAGTAGCTGAACAGCCAGCTACTTACAATAGTAGCTTTCGAAAGCGATTTAACAGCAGCCAGGCTGGCTCTGATGCTGCCTTTTCAAACTGCAATACAAATCAGTTTCAGCTGGCTGAGCATCTTTCCCACCAGGGCTACGAGTACCCCGGATTCACACTCCTGTACAACATCGCCCAGTAATTAAAAGAACATCAGTAACCTCTGGCTTTTCAAAGGTCTGAAAGGCATACAATGTATACAAGTGTTTTCTCTTTATTCCAGAAACCAGTTTTGCATTTCCTCAAGTCAGAAGGAAGAGCAATCCCTATACAGTCTTCTGGCAAAGTCAGTAGAAATTCCCGTCATTCATTTCAACACCACCAGGATTTTGTATTTTATGTTTCCCATTTAAAGACTACCGCCTTGCATCGGTCAGCAGGAATGACAGACTGTCACTGGAAAACTGCTCCCAAGCTAGCTGCAACACGTACCGCTGAGGGAAGACGGAAGCTTCTGCTACCTGGCGGCCAGACAAGGAGAGGTTTCCTCAGGAATTGGAGCCATGAGCTCATATCCTCCGGCATTTGCCAAAACCCACCTTTGAACTTCGGCATCACCGCCTTTCGGTTTACTTCCATGTTGCTCGCTGCGATGCAAAGTTGTCTCAAAGTAAGCTTTATGGAAAAGATTCCATGTATGCTTGCCCAAAAACAAGAGCTATGAAAAGAAGGGGGAAAAAGAAAGTCTTACGGACTGAAAAGAAACCAAGGAAGCCTAATAAAAAAATTAATAAACACTAGGAATCAAGGGAGGAAAAGAAATTGGCTGGTAGGAATGAGGACATGCAAAAGATAAAGTAGTTACTGGGGTACAAGGAAATTGAGTTTTTGGGGGGGAACAGGAAGAGAAAAAGTGGATGAGAACCAGTATGGAAAGAGGCAGAAATGCTGCATTTCATTTTAATCAAAAAGCTAAGAGTTTCTCAGTGGAGTTCACAGGACATGAGTGTCTGATTGCTGTAATATTCCTACTGATATATATTCCTAGCAGGTGCTCCCTGATTATTCAAGGGTAGAGAGTACCCTTCCAGTTCTTGCCTGTCTTCTGCAAATAACCAGCCTAACTAAACTATTTTTGTAAATGAGGAAACTAAACTTTTAATAAAATCTGTGAATATCATAATGGAATAAGGCAGTCAATTTTACACTTAAAGCTTTAAGAAGAGCAGAACTGTATTTATCATCAGCAAGTAACACTGTAATTACAGTTTGGAAGAGTTTTTTTAAAGGCCTTGCAGGTGAAAAATAGCTTTAAAAATAATTTAAAAAAAACAATCTAGGCTTAGTTAGGTGATCATTAATAATTAAGGAGAACTAATGCACTGAAGTATTGAACGATTCAAAAAAACAAGAAAGAAGATTAGGGAAATTTTTGCAGCCAGACTATTCAAGGTTCTGGCAAGACTACAAATAAAGAATTCCAATAATCTAATCTGAAATATGTCAGGGGTGAAAACTGCCTCTGTCTCATAATAGAGAGAAATAACTACAATCTAGCAAGATTTCAATGATAAAAGGCCGTTCCTTATACATACAAAACTGCAAGAAACAAGTCTCAATCAAAGGTAACCACTAGATATCTGTCTGAAGTAGAACTGGAGGTCATCACAGGTTAGAAAAATAGGACTGATATTTCTCAGCAAATTTGAGAAACCAAGCAACTAGCAGCTCCATTTCGTCAGTGTTCAGAGGCATCTGATTTTGAAACGTTAATGATTTAATGCCCGCCAGACAAAAAAAGATCCAGAGATGTCACGTTTCAAAGACACTCATAACTGTATCATCAGCATAAAAATGAAAGTTGACAACATGATGATGAAAAATTGTTCTTACGGCATAATAATTGGCAAATTGGCACATCAGAGGAAAATAGTACAACGCGCCCTATCACAGGTAGATTCCTGGGGAAATGAAAAATACATGCAAGTGTTACTCTCCAAGATACTCCAAACACATCTATAAGACTATGCCCTGTGTGAGCTTTAACTTGGTGCATCGTTTGGGGTCATGAAAGGTTTCACAAGACTGCAGTGGAAAATTCTTAATTTATCCACAAAATAAGTTCAGGAGGAAAGCTGCACAAGCAGCCCAGCCCAGCAGACTGAGAAGGAAAATCACTTCAAAGTAACTGCACAGGGAAAATGAAGGGAAAGCATAACAGTATTCCACATCCTCAGATCCCAATCTAGGCAATTTGCTTTGTATCCAGCTGGGGGTTCTATCTGCACAGTAGCACATACCATAGTTGCTGCTCCCTGGAGCTATGGCACATGCCACGGCTGGAGCGTGGACTGGAGGATTAGATTCAATAAAGCATTTAGCTGCCCACAGAGAAGGTACCAAAACCCCAAATCAGGAGGTTCTCAATAAATAAGCATTGTGGAAGATGACGCCAAAACTCCACCTTGTGCTGTCAGACCTTGCTACAGCTCAAAACACTAAGAAATGCGGTGGAGGGAGTCCAAAATCCCACATCTCTCTGAAACTTTAGCCATCTCCACAAATTTTGTACACAGAGTCCTGAATCCTGGCCATGAGAGCTACATGTATTTTACCGAAAGGCATCACAAGGATTCTGCTTTTCTTTTGGCTTGGCTCTTTTCGGTCCCAGATGTCAAAGAGTCACTTCCATCCCACTGTCAGCTTTCAGCTGAAGCAACCCAGTCATCTACTTAGTTCTAATTGTTTGGTTGTTTTCCTAAAGTGCACATCACCTGATGTTGTCCAAATACACAAAATGTCAGCTTGACGAAGCAATACCAGAATGGTTTGTAGGTTTAGACTTTCAGCAGTTTTGTAGAAACTACTTGATGAGGCTCCTTCAGGCCTTAGAACGATTCTAGCCCTATTTTCTTTTTCCTTCTGAATACATGGCCGCTAGTGTTTGTAGTTTAATGGTGTCCAGCAATTACATTATGTTTGATAGAGAACTGAGGTGTGACAAGAAGGAGAACCTGCTAAAGAAAAATGACAGTCCTCAGGATAGATTGCTGTAACAGATGCAACGGGTGAGCACAGATTGAGAGGAGAAAGTATCAACCTGAGTTTTATAAGATTCATAGCTTGTCACTGCCCTAAACCAGTGCAAAACAGAGTTCATTTTCAGCGTCGCTATAAAAGTAGATTCTGTGGTAAGTAATTTCATACCAGTAATCCAGTTTTAGCAAAAATCCAGACAATTTACGAGGAGAAACTGTGAAATAAATGTGGCTTTTCATTCAATTATTAAGTTCTTTGATGTCATTTAACCACTCACTCTGTATGCACCAAAACGGAAACATTTATTTTAAGTACTATTTTCTCCCCTTTCTCTTTTTAGATCACATCAACTGACTTTTCTGTTCCTCTCTAGGGAAGGCAATCTGCTGCTACTTTTCTGTTAAAAAGTTCACAATATGGAGAAGCATCAGGAACAATTAGCAAAAAATGCTGATGTGAACTCAGCAGACAGTCTACATAGACTCTCAAGGAAAACTTTGGAAGCAGAAGAAAAAAAAAAAAGGCAGCCAAAAATTCTCTGTCACTTCATGTACTCAGGAAGACTCTTGCAGGAAGTAGGCAATAATTTATGGCAAAACTGTGCGCATTGCAAAGAGTCTATTGAGAGCTTCAATGTGAGTGTTTATTTTTCCACTCAGTATTTCCATTTTTGCATGAGCTCCTGCCACCTTGCAGCAAAATCTCCTGTGATGGGCTACATCTGTTGCAGCTTGTTGCATGCTGCCCTCCTCCTTCCCCCTGCCTAGTCTGGAATCACGAGCCAATATTGCCTATTCCGTCCCCAGCCTTCTGCTTACCTGACAGCTCCGAACAGAACGGTCCCCAGGCAAACCAGAGAAGGTTTAGCTCCTGCACGCGGCTACACCAAGCAGGAGGCACAGTATGATGATGTGTCACTGCAGCCTCTGCTAAAACAACCAAAACTTCATTAAAAGTCTTTATTCGGCAGAAGGTATTTGCAGGGAGAAGACTTTCCTCTTTTAACAGTTTGTAGCAACACCAGTTCCTGCAGGTCTTCCTGTTCTATAACTTTCATTTGACACTGAAGGGGATTAGAAACATTTATATTTAGGCAGCCAAATAATATCCATTTCCCAGTTTGCAAAAGATGTTTAATAAATATGTATTTTTTAATTAGGACGGGTCACGAAGTAGCTAAAAATAGTTAATGAAACAGCTGAATATCCTAGAACTTGAATACATTTTCTGCCAGAGTTCATCACTTTCACTAACCTCAAGAGTTTGCCTACTCCACTTCCAAAAACGACAATTTCTGAGTAAGGCAGCGCTCACTGTGAAATTAAACTATTGGAGTATGGTCATTTGTGACCCCAAAAGCAAGATCAGAGCACCAAACTTTCTGTTTTATTTGTGTAGGAATTCTATATACTCAGACCTCCTCTCTCAAGCTTATTTTCTTTGATTTGGAAATTTTCCCCACAACTTTCAATTAAGGCCAGGATAACTTACTTGCTAATTAAATTGCTAAGCAGTGCAAATGAAGCAACTAAGATCTAACTGGTTCTAACAGAGTCCTAAAAGGAGCAGCCCGGATCTGCTGGACTACCTCTTCTCCTTCAGAAAACCTACTGTCTCTTCCATTTGGAAAACAACCATAGATGCCTTAAAAATGGTGTTGCCACCAACAAGCATGTCTCTCATGAAAACTGCATGCATCTCTATATCAATCAGGGAGGAGTTATGGTTATCAGAAACTCCGAACATGCCATCAGCTAAAACTTTGAAACCTCATTTTGCAACGGTAATTAGCGAGTCATTCCTATAAACTCCGTAAAGCAGTCCACATTCAGTCTCGTGGTAAACCTATCAATAAAATGGATGAAGAGCTGCAGGATTCAAAAATCATTAACTACAGTGCAGCTGCAGTACAACTACGGTGCAGTCTACCAACTAATTCATGAAGAGCAACTGGTTTTGAAGTTTAAAGTTTAATCAAGACATATTAGCAGGAAAAGCAGCCTACATCCAAGCTTCAAAGAATGGGATAAGCCAAAAAATTGGGTAATTTGTTGGGTAATCATTGTAACGGCATCTTCGAAGAAAGAGAGCAGGACTGTGTGAAAACAGTCACCAGGTAATCCATAAACTACACTTTTCTGACTGGCTACAGGCAGCATCATTTGCAGAACATTTCAAATAAACAAAGTGCCTATGAAAACATACATATTCTATGCTAAGATTCAAAAGCAGAGAAGCGCATAGAGTCATGCACAAATGCTTTACCTACACTACCTATAATTATTCACTGGTGTGCCCTCTCCTCTTTTCATAGGTGCAAAACTAATCTCAGATGTGGAGGAGCCTGCAGCCAGATTTATCAGGAAAGGAAAGTGGGCCCAAAAAGGTCATAACTTCCTCCTGTCTCTCAGGACAATACCCCGGCCACACTGTCCCCTTGTCCAGCTACACCACAGCTACACCCAGCCCTGAGCTGCTCAAGTCATGGCCAAGGGAACTGAATCTTTCAGCTCAGGTGGTAGAAAGTCACTCGTTCAAACACAGAGATGCCTAGTCTTGCTGCAGATGCTTGGCATATAGGCAAAACAATCCTCAAATATTTTGGATTCACAGTCAACAGTTTCTGATGCTGTTCCTCCGCTCACCAAAAACACAAACATATGCACGGGGGGGGGGGGGGG